>JARTUT010000504.1:0-122934 GCA_030674115.1 Micraspis discolor | reverse complement strand
GGGGGTCACAAATTATTTCAACATATAGATGGTATTCAACGATATACAAGGATGCCATTTCCATCAAAAAACCGCCAGCAACGCACAGTTCCTCGTGCTACGGAATTTGGATTTTTTTAATTCTACAGGGGGGCAATTCTGATTGAAGCGCGCATCGAAAAATCGCCAGCAATGCGTAGTTTCACTGTCCGCCGAATTTTTGAATTCGAGGAGGCTATGCGATGATAAGCGGGGGGTCACAAATTATTTCAGTATATGCGGTGGATTCAGTAGATTATATTGAATAAACTGACATAATTATAAGGCAAAATAAATTATTTTTCGATGTTGGAGGCTTTGTGGGGGGTTGTTGGGGGGTCTTTTTTATGTAGGTGGTTCCCCCCACTAATGAAGTATAAAAGATATAATAATTCCCAAATAAAATCAGGTCATTTCATTCAACCGATTACAAATGACACGCAATCGTAAATATAAACCAGCTTTCGAAATCCGTTGCTGAAAAGCGTTGCTGCAATGACACTCGTGAATTTTCTCTCCAGTGCCTGAAATAAATTCACCATTTTAACCGACCAGTATACAACCATTTCTTCGAAAATATCTGTATGCGATATAGCAATAGTGATTTTCGTATATCCAACTCAAGAGTCTAAAAACGACTTATTTTCCATGTAAAAAAAATGAGCCGTTGAAAAGGGGGCTTCGTCAACGATATTAGATATACAGGGTGAGTCTTTGACCACTGCGTTAATTTTAACCATAGATTCTTGACGTCAAAAGAAACATTTTCTTCCTATAACATTTTCCCAAATTTGGCCCCGTTCAAAAGATATAGGGTGTTGAAATTTCGTAAAAAAATTGCATTTTCACCTGTAATATTCAAACGACAATATCAATTGAAATGATCTCTTGTAGAAGGTTTTTGATAACAGTCATGCATACTTTGGCATCAATAGATTTATTCCATTTCTTGTGGGTTTCTCACTACTACTGTACAGATTGGTTAAATTGCATGAAAAACAAATATCGCTTGAACTAAAGGTCCGTATCTTGTACTTCCTGGAATCATTAGTCTTTTTGCATATAAAATCATTCTTCATCTTTCCTCTTAAATTGCACCATTCTTGAGATATTTGAAGTTGAAAGGAATTAAATCGATATAATTTTCTCCAAATTTTCTGATTTTCCCAAATCCAACTCTGTGCTGAAATGATTCAATAATCAGATTTGTTCAATGTTGCCATATTTTATGTCTTTATGAAATATTTCTACAAAAGGTTGGGGAAATCTCTTCCCTCTATGGTTCCACCACTAAAAACTAATAGATGAAATTAACCACTGAACAATTTTTGTCTTACATTCACCACAAAATCTAAATTGCCATTTGCTGTATTCATTGTTAGTGATGTCTAGCACCTTGTTTAATATTTAATCCAGAATAATATTCCATAATAAATAAAGAAAAAGTTTTCCATAGCTCTTCGGTATATTTTGACCTTTGAAATAGGTGAAGTATTTTCTGTCAGGACCTTTTAAATTGAAGACTTGTCTTTATGAAGAGCTGGTTTTTTATAGCTTCAGGCTTTCAGGGTTCATCAAATTATATCTATTCTAACATAGGAATGCTGCAAATTGAGCTCATATGAGTTTTAAAAAACTTCGAACCCAGTCTCCTAGATTTGTTTTATACCTTTATTATCTTTATTTCATACACCGATTCAACCTTGTTCTCAAACTTAAGAGATAATAGAATTTGACTTAGTTTTAATATTTCTGAATGTTTGTTATGATGCATGGTTAATTAAAATTCAATCAATATTGAAACTGGAAGATATAAGCTCATAAACAAGAAAGATTAGAATAGAATGCAATTTCTGACCATAATCATTTCATACTGAATTGAATAATTTAAAAATATCGATATTATCTCTAAAAATCTTTCCACTTTTTTTGAAGATACAAATAACTTTTGACAGTTTCAAACAGAATCAAAACAACAAGGAACCACAGAATACTTTTTATTTGGAACTACCCACCACAGAGACGCTATAATATTTTAATGTGATAATAATTTACTCTAATTATTCTGAGGAAAATTATAACTAAAGATCAATAATAGTTACAGATATTATCTTTCATTTAAAAAACATTGCAAATATTAATTTTTTCTCTCCTGGGGTTCGGTGATAAATTAATATTCTATGGTAAGGTATTAAAATTTGACATAATCTATGAATAACCATTATTCAAAATTTATGTTCTTGTTTACGTTATTTACTCTGATTATAAAAATCAGTAATTATAGTCTAAACAGAATAGATTCATATTAATGATTTAACAAAAATTTTTATCAAAGAACACCTAGTTGATTTTTCAAAATCAAATTTAGGTATTTCTTCAAGAAAGTATAATTGCACACCTAAATCTGGAAATATTTGTAATCTATCCAGGTAAATTGTTATTGGGATTCAGTACAGAAAATATCTGTTCACTGGTCTCTGTCGAGGAGAAGAAAATTCAGAAATATCAGTGTTTGGAAAATCATAGATGATTTTTTCTGGTTTTAAGTGAAAAGAAAGCACAGTGACAACCTCTTGCATTGGAAGTTTCATAGAAATGATGGTTATCATGATTTGGAAATTTTAAGAAGAAAATTACAAATGTATGATGATAACACCCAATAATTCTGAGGTTTTTTTTGGAATTTCTCACTAGAAAGGCATGGTTTATAATCTTGAAGTAGAAAGAAAATATAGTAGAACAACAAAAATCTATGTTTATGGTGTTGAATTTTTTTTACCAGAAAATAAGTATTTTGTATCTTCCTTCTGGATATGGACCTCATCGGATGAAACATGAGTGAGTGAATCATTACTTAGAGGGAAAATAATGTTTTTAAACAATTCAGATTCAATAGTGAATGCTGTGGAAGGTATTTTCATTCAAACTAAACTGGACTACAGAGGGTATTTGCCCAATGTGAAAACTAAAAATGCTTATAACTTTTGAACGCAGCTGAATTTGGAAAAACCGTAATGGAAAAAGTGTTTCATTTGATCTCAAGAACCTATGGTTAAAATTAACGCAGTGGTCAAAGACTCACCCTGTATAACGTTGGATATACGAAAATCACTATTGCTATATCGCATACAGTTATTTTCGAAGAAATGGGGATGTTGTTATAGAAATCTGTTCGTAACCCAATAATTTGTCCACTCTATCCCACAGACCAGTTATCAATAGACGGCTCACGCCAATGTTAACCGAAAAAGACGAATCTTTGCGCCACCTGGATCTACGTATCGTACTAAATCGTAAAGCAGGGATTGTGGCGGGAATTTTGAATGCAGTTCCAGGAATGTTTTACTTAACGGATATTTTGAACAATGAGAATTATACGAGAGGTTTTTGTCTCGACGAGAAAATCTGGGTAGGCTTGAAATTATATCGAATGCTTCACACCAATTTTATTGTTTCAGAAGAGGTGTAAAATACTTGATAATACTGAAAATTATTCACTCTCAGATTTTCAATTCGTGAGACAAAAATACCATTTAAAATTCCCATTTTTGAAATTCATCATTTCCATTTAAAGCTTTAGATACATCAAAACAATGAGGATGATGATGACGAGATATTGTTGATGATTGAGCTCGTGTTGAATGATTGTTTGGGCTATTACCATCATCTATTGTGGATGTAATGATTTCCGACGTTTCGATAGACATCTTCTATCTTTATCAAGGAGAAAAGTAAGAAACCTTTTGAAAATTATCAATTTTCAAAAGTCAATTGACTTGATAGAAGATGTCTATCGAAACGTCGGAAATCATACATCCACAATAGATGATGGTAATAGCCCAAACAATCATTCAACAATGAGGATGATGTTTTTCATTGGATATTAAACGATGTTTCTACATCATGTGATACTATAAAGCTCTAAATATCGAGAAGAAAACACTAATTTTCAAACATTTAAAAATATTATTTATTATTTGTAATCACACATTTTGAGCATCATGCTTAGGTTGCTTCAAACAATTATTCTCTAATACTATCAGAAATAACCAATAAACATATCACATAGATATATTATAACAATTTCTAGATTTAGATTGATTACCTGAAGAAGAAGAGTTTGATTTATTCAGATCAGCATTATGTCTAGACCTCTCATCAACACAACCTGAAATATGTTCTGTTAAACTGGAGATTGATGGAAACTCCCGAAGATCTAATGAGCTATATGGAGATGTACCTAAAAATTTTGGAATTTTGAATCTTATATGCCTTTATAAAAATAATATTTTTTGTAATTGCCATTCAAACTTATGACTTTCAACAGTTTTTTCTTGTTGTGACAAAAAAAAATTCTTACATACAAGATTTAGATGGATTACCTGGTGTGTTAGCTTTTTTCAGATTAATTTTTGCAGCTTCAGAGCTAGATCCTTCTTCTACATAGCTTGTAATAGGTTCCGAAGACCTGGATGTACATGGAATAGCCTGAATATCCAACAATATCAAACAAATTTCTAAATGTTTTATACCCTATGGACACCAAATAAGTGTATTTGTCATTTAATTGTAACATAATTTTCACTCACCAGAAATATTCAGTGTTGGAACAGCATTTCGAAATAACTTCTGCGAATACTTAGAAACATATGTTTTATCGAAGTGGATATGACACAATCTTTTCGTCTTGTACACCGTGATTGAATTCATTTCCATGATCTCCTTACCATTGATTGCATTGATCCACATGTTGAAACGATCTAGGTCCTTTTCTGGATTGGGAAAGCAATGCCTAATTTTAGAATCACTGTTGCAGTTGGGCACAGCACATTTATTATAAAAAACTATGGTAAACGAAGTGTAAACTATTATCATAAATTATAAAAACACTTAAAATTTTAAGATTTTAACCACCTAAACAACTAGTCTTGAGAACCTGAAAATCTCGAAATGAAAGGATAACCTCTCATTTTTCTCTCCTTAAATAACCTGAGATGGGTCAATTCCATAGAATAAAAATAAATTTGCATTTTTTCAGATTGAAAGTGTCATTCTTCTGCTATGTTCTGAACGAGTTCTGGATACAGCAAGGTCTGGATCTACGTATCGTGCTGAAATTTAATTTCAAGGTCAGCAACCTGCGTGAAACGTCTATAGATAACTGGTCTGTGCTCTATCCTGTGTATGGTGTGTTCTTCCCGTAATCAACAAAAAGTTGACCGAGCATTCGATCCAATTTGAGACCGCCTATCGAACGAACTTGTGGACCTCCCCTCGTATTTTGTTCATTCCATAGATTTCACAGAGATGTCCTGAACTGAACCCATTTGTAACGGTTAGAAAATTTCTGACCTATTCCTGTTTTTCCCTTCTTTATAGTATTCAAGTAACCATTGTTAACCTTGACCTCCATTTCCATTCGATCGAAATAACTAGGGAGTGATTTCTTCGGCGAAAGAACGAACCTATTAACCCTGTGAGGTCAGTATTTCAGTACAAGTTCTGAGACCCTGTAACAATTTCAGTACAGGTTCCTATATATTGCTTGTGTGAGATGGTAGTTTATATGCGATATATTTAGCCTATCTATAGGTAGTCACCGCGATAATTAACTGAAACCTTGACAATTCAAGTTAAAGATTATGGCACTTTGCCAACATGACGGAGCTAACAAAACATTGATCCGAATGGTTGGTTCTTCTTCACATTCCAGAAATAGCAAATGAATATGAACAAACTCCCATTCAATGTCCGACTGTATCATATTTTCTGTATTAATATCAATAGAATAAAATTTTCTGAATGAGCACACGAATTTTAAATTGAACAGGAACATCAGTCAACTTACAAAGTGTAGAAAGGTTATCGGGTATTTGTTTTTGCGCCATATTCGGAACGGGGCGTCTAAATGTAGCGGGGAGTGATTCGTGACATCCGCCATCTCGTGGAGTTTTAGTCACGATGGAACGGTACTCGTGGACACATTGCGCATTTTGCGTACGAGCGTATTATCGTAATGGTGATTCAATAGTGACTGCTCAATGTCTCTTTCGTGCGGAATATCGTACAGTTGAAATTCAATACTCGTGCTCGTTCAGTTCGCCATGGGGAAACAATTGAAGAAGTTGAGGCGTCGGTTCGTCAAAATCCGTCTTTATCCATCCGAAAGCGAAGTCAAGCGTTGAACATAAAAAAATCATTTTTAAATTCGATTTTGAAGAAAGACTCACATCTAAAAGCCTATAAAATTCAATTGGTTAAGAAATTGAATGATGCGAACTATGCTCATCGACTTAATTTTGCGAACGGAATGCTGCAGCGATTTAACAACTTCAACAACTGTTGACTGTGTTACTGTTTAGTGACGAAGCAAATTTTCAATCAGAATTGTCGGTACGGGGCAGTGAAAAATCCGAGACGAAAGCATGAACTACCCCTGCATATCCCAAAGCTTGTGGCCGCTATGTCTGCTAAAGGCCTAATAATTCTCGACACCTTGTATAATAGGTGTAGGAACATAACTGCGAAAAATCTTAGAAAGCAGTTATAGGCACTTACATGAGGTCGAATGGCTTTGGCACTCTTGTTAACCTACTTGCGAGAAATTATTCAAACATTCAAAACTCACTTTTCCGAATTATTGCTGTTCAACATAAAGAGCACCTCGATAGTGAATAAGATAACGAGTATGATTCATATGGAAATAAAAACTAATGGGTAGGATGAAACTGCATGGTGAATAATATTTATTATTAAATCAAAGATTACAAATATGCATGAAACTTCGAAAGTACACTGTCAAGTGCACAATAGCTTCAAAAACTTTTCACCAGGTGGATGGATAAAAGTTCTAAGATTTACGCCTATGGTTCATACCGACTAGACGTGTGTAAAGCGAGCTCCTGACAAAATCGTTCAGAGTACGGTTTAAATACATACGTAAATTTTGAAAGTTAGCAACGTTAACTACTTATCAATAATTAATCAAAGTGTGAAACAACAAATTGAACAAAAATGGTTTTGACCAGGGAAACTTGCGACGAAATAAAATCCGCAATAAATGGTATATTGACCAGCAGTATGAAGGATCCACAGTTTATAAAAACCATTACTGATAAGGTTGTAGAAGCAATAACAAAGACTGTAAACAAGAGATTATTGGAATTTGAAAAGGAAATGGCAGTTCTGGAGGAAAAGGTGGAAAATATGAAAGCAGAAGCTGAGAACAGAGCAGCTACTATGGAAATGAAGTTGGATTTTTACAATCAACACATGAAAATGAATAATCTGAGACTGTTTAATTTTGCTGAGAGAGATCAGGAGAATACACGAATGGCCGTTGTGTCCTTCCTAAATAAAAAGATGTCAATTAATTTAAAGGATGAAGATGTCGAAGTGTGTTACAGGATTGGAATGCGAAAGGACGGTAATTCTAAACCGCGAGGTATATTCTTGAAATTAAAAACTTCCAGCCTTAAAACTGATATTTATAACAGCAAAAAGTTACTAAAGGGTACTGGGGTAATTATAAGAGAAGACCTTACACCTTTTCGAGTTAAGTTACTATCCAGGATAATCGACAAAGTATCAGTGAAAAATGTATGGACTTATAACGGCCAAATTTATGTGAATTTTAATCAGAAAATCCATAAGGTAACATGTGATATCGATTTCCAGAGAATTTTCACCTAAGGGTTGTTTTATTTTTCTATTTTTGTCTTTCAAGGTTTAAAATATCTGATATAAATTTTAGGATAAAACATAAACCGAAAATCTTTTTTGAGTGAACTTTTATAGGTCTTAGGCTCGCAATTTAAAACTTTTGTTTTTCTTTTTCACGTAGTTTTGGGTGACAGTGCATTGGGTGTTTTACTGGGGTTATAATTGTCGCTTTTGTTTTGAAATATTATTCTTTTTCTGTATGGATTTTTAGTGTTTGGTTATGGACACTTATATTAGAGATATAAATGAGAAACAAGTGGAAACGCTTGAAATTTATGATATAGTTGAACTAAATAAAATTTGGGAGGAAAGGGAGCACAGGGTATTTTTAGACTTTATCACCAAAATATGAACAGTCTCAATAAAAATTTAGATGAATTTAAAATTATTATGGGTCAGATGACTTGTGAATTTGATTGCTTGGCCTTTACTGAGTCTTATAGGATATTGGATCCAGACTTGTTTAATTTACCGGGGTATACGATGATTTATAATGATGGTGGTCTAAATAAAAATGATGGGGTGGTTGTATATCTCAGAAATGTGTTTGATCACACTTTCAAAACTGTTTTTATTGGTTATTGTAAAGCGTTACAAATAAATATAACTCTAAGAAATCGTAAACAAATTATGTTAACTTGTATATACAGAACTCCTTCAGCTAGTGAAGAGGTTTTTGTTGAGGAACTTAATACATATCTGAAAGAACAAAAAATTAATAATAGTTTCTGTCATATTCTACTGGGCGATATAAACATAAAAATAAATACTAATTCTAATGTTGTGGGTGATTACCTAAATTTGTTAAGTGAGTATAACTTCGTTTCAATGATAAACAAAAACACAAGGGTTCATGGGGGTGCCGGAAACTGTTTGGACCATATATTCTTGAAATCTAATATGCCGAATTATGAGGATTCTTGTGTTTCCATGGTGTTTGAAAACAATGTTACGGATCATAGGGCTACAATTTTGGGACTTCCCACTGAGGAAGGCAACATACCAATAGATCATAAAAAAAAGGAAATTGTTTATATAAATTATGAAAAAGTAAGGTTGGATCTACATGACTATAATTGGACAATATATTACAATGAAACAAATGTTGACATGTTGGCAAATATGATTACCGGGATATTAAAATCTATCATTACAAAACATACAACAGTAAAAAAAAATTAAAAAATCCCAAATTAAACGTGGCGAATGGATAACTCAGGGTATTGTGAATTCGGTAGTCCAAAAAAACAGGTTATATCGTCAGTATAAACTAGAACCTAATAGTGAACGAAGGAAATTGGAATACTGTAATTATAAAAAGCATTTAAATAAAGTGATTAGGCAAGCTAAATTTCAGTATTATAAAAAAACAAATACATATAAATAAAAACAGAAACAAAAATCTATGGAAAGTAGTAAAAACTCACTAATAGTAAAACCGAAAAGGAAATCACACAGATTTGTACAGCTAGTAATGAGATATATGATACGCCTAAACTGATGGCTGACGCTTTCAACAGTTTTTAGTAAGGTAGGAAAGACATACGCAGATAAAATTAAAAAGCCCAATACACCTCCACCTTCTTCCAGAATAAATCAAAACACTTTCTTCATTTCTCCTACATGTGAAAGAGAACTTAAAACAGTCATAAACTCTCTCAAAGACAGGAAAGCTCCGGGTTTTGACTGTTTGAAATCGGAAATTTTTAAGAAAACCGCTGATATTATAGCATCACCATTATGTCATTTAATTAATACGATTTTTGTTTCAAATAAAGTTCCGCAGGATTTTAAAAAAGCTATGATTACTCCGATCTATAAAAGAGGGGATGCAAAAGATATAAATAATTATAGACCAATCTCACTAATTACAACTTTGGCTAAAATATTTGAAAAAGTTCTGAAGCGAAAATTGGTTAAGTTTCTCGATGAAAATAAAGTACTGTCTGAGAAACAATATGGTTTCAGAGAGGGTTTGTGTACGGGAGATGCTGTCGCTAAGTTGGTTGATGGAGTTACTAAATGCTTAGAAGTTAGTAAACCTGTCCTGTGCGTGTTCCTGGATCTTGCTAAGGCCTTTGACACTGTAGACCATATGCAGATGTTGTGCGCCTTGGAGGATGTGGGGGTACGGGGGGCGTCTAATGATCTTTTTGCAGATTATTTATCAAACCGCAGACAAGTAGTTAAGATAAACAAGATCCAAAGTGATGAAGCAGTGGTTAGTTTTGGGTTACCACAGAACTGTCTTGGGTCCAGTACTATTTACAATATATCTCAATAATATCCTAACCTCACAGATTTCTGGTAGTTTATTAAGTTTTGCGGACGATACTGCTATTTTATTTACAGATGATACGTGGGAGAGCCTGAAAAATACAGCGGAAAAAGACCTGTCTAAAATATTTGATTATTTCAGTCATAAAATGTTAACAGTAAATTATACAAAATCATTTTTTATGCCTTTCTCCAACAACATAAAGGGCCAACCTGAATATAATCACTTAACAATAAAAATACTCACGAAGAAATCAAATTAAACGTAACGCAATCTTACAGGTACCTGGGCATAACTATTGATTCTCATTTAAGATGGGATGTCCACATTAATAATACCACAAGGACATTGAGATCACTCTTGTATCGTTTTAGGTACCTGAGAACTATTTTGGATTTACCATACTTGAAAATCTTGTATTATTCTTTAATTGAATCACGACTAAGATATGCTATAGTCGGTTGGGGTGGTGCTGTATATTCCCATCTAAGACCGCTTGATGTAATGCAAAAGCGAATTATCAAAATGATGTACGGTAAAGGTCCACACACTCTTCGAGTGTGTTATTTGCAGAAACAGGTTTGATGGACCTAAGACAATTATATATGCATCAGGTCATAATGTATACTTACAAAAATATGAATCTTCTAGAAAGAGTAAGTCACAACTACAATACAAGATACAAGGAAAAAGATAGCGTCACGGTCACAGTACTGTATAGGAATGTCAGCCATCGTTGTTTTTCAAATGTTGCGTTGAAAGTTTACAATTCTTTACCAGATATTTATAAGATGTATTTAAATAGAATAAACTCGGAAAACATGATAAAATCTTTATTTAAAAAATATATCATTCTTCTGGGAAGGTTCGAGACAAAACAGCTGGTTGAGAATAACTGAAGTTCTTAATGTGCCTTTTGCTTTTGTCACCCCCACACGAAAGCCGCAATGATTTAAAAAGAGGACAAGACTATATTTTGTTGTGTAATTATGTATTTGTTATAACATGAGGTAGGTGCAAGCACCACGAACGCTAGAAATAGGCGTCTAAGTTTCTAAATATATAAAAAGTGTATTGCCCATGCACAACAGTGATGTTCTAATGGGCTCATAATATTTTCCGTTTATTTGGACGTAATTATTACATCGTTTACTGTATGTACCTATGTTTTGTACATTTTATATTGTTGTTGCAAATAAACATTATTATTATTATTATTATTATTACAAAGATGGACCTTAGAGATCATTTGAACTTTAAAAGATGGTATGTCTTAAAATATAAGTTTGTCAAAGCAAAAATGAAATGAATTTATTCGTATAATAAAAACGCATCATAAAAAAATAATTTGAGAAGTGTAATTTTATTTACTTTTATTTTACATCATTATGACATAAGTCATAATAAATGTCAGTCGATAATTTTTCCTCTGCTATTTTTTCAATGAAATGAGTGTTATATCACAACCTTCCCCAACTATGGATGACGATTTCCCTTTGAATGGGTTCCATAGCAGACTTCAAAAATGAGAAGATCTGAAAAATCATCACTTGGACCGCAAGTCCCGATTCGAAGAATCCTCCTTGCAGATTGGCGACAAATTTTGTGTATTAGATTTGAATATACAGGGTGTCTCAAGTTCGAGTGTCTATTAGACGTTTCTGGAGAACTAGACATATTTGAAATCTAAAAATTGAGATTATGATATTATTCGAAGTTCTCTACAGAGCTAAAATATTCTCGAAGCCCAAAAACTTCCGGTTATACAGGGAGTAAAAATAAATTCGACGAAAAAACTTTTTCAAGTTTTCCATTCCTGGTATGATCGAGTATTCAATAGTGAATACATTTCTGTTAAAACCATTGTATTAAATCGAATAGTTTTCAAAATATCTAAAAAAAAAAAACTGGAAAAAAAGTCAAATATGTTCAGTCAGTAATATGTTCATTATTCTTATTCTAAGTATCCTGAGCGTGAACCGCTTTCACATCATCGAACAGGAAGGATGTGAAAAGGTCATGCATCTTTTGGATTTCAAAAATATCATCACAGGGTGTTTCAAATTTTGTGTTGAAAATTGTGATCTTTAATTGGCCATAACTTCGGTTTTTTTAAATTAGAACCCTTTTTTTGGCGCTCTTGTTCACCCGAACAGTCTGTAATTTTGGAATATCGAGCCGAAAATGGTCTCAATCGATTGGGTTCGACTCCCCGATGAAGAATCCGTGGCGAAAGTTGAGTCTGTCCGGCCGGCCGTATCCTCTCTAGCATCCAAAAGGAATCAGCTACAGTTTTCATATTTTCAGAATAGGTAAATTGTCCAAATATCTCGGTCAAGTTCGTTATTGGGCCAAATCCGTCGGATGGTTCAGTAGTTATGAGCATCTGAAATTTTGTTTCCTCAATAACTACTAGAATATCCATCCGATCAAGTTGATACTTGAAATATTGTTGAGGAAGGCTGCAACAAAACAGCTCGCAAAATTTCGCAGAAATCGTCAAGCTAGAAAATTTTTAAAAAATTCCCAAAAAAAAAATTTTTAATCCCCACTATCTCATGAGATATTTTTCGGATTTGAATAAAAATTCGTGAATATATTGATGTGATCGATATCTTACTTATCCTCAAATTTAATTGTCGTAGCTCTTTTCCATCTAAAGATATGATCATTTTTTTCATTTACTCAAGAGAAAGGAGAAATGTCATACGTCCCGATGATTTTCTTTGAACGATGGCCATCACAGATCGATATTCTAATGACAAATGCCAGGATCATTAATCAGTGTCAGTTGACGTAATATTAATCAAAATTTTTCATAACGGGAAATCATAGAGATAAAATTTAATATCGGTGGCTGAAATAATATACGTTGTCAAAATTCAGTAAAGCACTGACGTAAGTTTTTAGGAAAAGGGAATTATAGCTTCGAACAAAACTTGGGGAAAATTATGAGTAGTTATTTTCAATTTGAGATATAGGTTTGTTCATTCATTAGGCGTTCATATTTGCATCACATTGTCCCATAGTACGGGAAGAGACTATTGTTCACGTGATCAGAGTGCTTATAGAATTGTTATGGTTTGAATATTTACTCTCGAGTAGCTCAACAAGAGCGCCAAAGCAATCTGACCTCACGTCAGTGCTTTCTAAATTTTTTTATAATTGTGTTGGATTCTGCGGTCAAAAATAATGATAGTTTCCTTACATGATTATGCTCCTAAATTCAATAATTTCTGAGTTATTTGAGATTTTCTGGATTTATGTAGTACGTATTTAAATTTTCTTCATAAATGTAGCACCGCACTTTATTGTTCATCAAAAGAGCAAACACAGTAAAACTAAATTTGTTGTGGGGGTTTCTTTGTCTTTTTCTATGAGGATTTCCACTTCTCCAAATGTGGCAATTCTTTCTATTAAATAGTCTTTCATTATTGAATTTTGCTTTGTCTGTCCAAATGATCTCTTTCAAAAAATTTTTATCATTTTCAAGTTTTTCTAATATTCCTCTACAGAAATTTAACCTTTTTTGTAGTCACCTGGTTCTAATGCATAAACTTTCTCATACTTGTAGTCATGCATGTTGTGTTTTTTCAGAATTCGGTGCACTGAATTTCTGTCTAAATCGATTTCATGAGCTGCACTTCGAATAGATTTTCATTCGCTTCGAAATAAGTCAAAACACTAATTTCATTTTCCCAATCATCAACTACCTTTCTTTTGTATTCTTTAGGGGCTCTTACACATCCAAAACTTTGAAAGTTTGAAACATATTTTCTAAAGATCTTCTCCGTCATGGAAGGTAAATGAGGATACTTCTCGTTGGAGGCCCGGCAGGTTCTACTAATAATTTTGTCACATTCACCATGTATATAAAATAGATTCAGAATTTCGTAATTAGAATAACGATTCATTTTGTTAAATCGAGAAATGAAGATAACCAATAACAATAACACCTGACACTTGTGAATTATTAACAGAAAATTTATCTTCTATGGGTACAGAGTGTTCCCATGGTTTCGAAAGAATCTTCATTGAATTTTTTTAGATGCAATTAATTTGACTCTACGTTCACCATAAATCCAGAAAATCTCAAATAACTCAGAAATTATTGAATTTAGGAGCATAATCATGTAAGGAAACTATCATTATTTTTGACCGCAGAATCCAACACAATTATAAAAAAATAGGGTTCTAATTTGAAAAACAGAAGTTATGGCCAATTCAAGATCACAATTTTCAACACAAAATTTGAAACACCCTGTGATGATATTTTTGAAATCCAAAAGATGCATGACCTTTTCACATCCTTTCTCTTCGATGCTGTAAAAACGGTTTACGCTCAGGATATTTAAAATAAGAATAATGAACATATTACTGACTGAACATATTTGACTTTATTTCCAGTTTTTCTGGATATTTTGAAAACTATTCGATTTAATACAATGGTTTTAACAGAAATGTATTCACTATTGAATACTCGATCATACCAGGAATGGAAAACTTGAAAAAAAATTTTTTCATCGATTTTATTTTCACTCTCTGTATAACCGGAAGTTTTTGAGCTTCGAAAATATTTTAGCTCTGTAGAGAACTTCGAACAATATCATAATCTCGATTTTCAGATTTTAAATATGTCTAGTTCTCCAGAAACGTCTAATAGGCACTCGAACTTGAGACACCATGTATATCAACCTACTATCATACAGGACATTACCTCACTTTCAATAAAAAGCAACTATCCTCTATCAAGAATAAAAAAGGGTAATAAAACAGCGTTCACATAAATTATTCTATTCCAAAAATTCATCAAATAAAAAAGAAGAACCAATTACATTCATACCGATACAATACGTACCCTCTCTATCTGAAAGAATAGAAAATATCTTGTAACCCTACCGCAATGTAAAAATAGCTCACAAACCACACATTCAACTTGATCACCTAAATAGCAATCACCAACAACAGTGAACGAAAAATCACATGCGGTATATACGATCAATTGTAATAACTGTGAGGGTGTATACATAGGACAGACGGATCAGAAATTGAAGAACAGATTGAAAGGACACAAGTACTCCAAAACACCGACGGTACTTTACAAACAAAAAACAAACACATTCAATTATGACGAAACAGTAATGTTGGACCTAGAACCAAATAAAAAATCCAGAGTGTTTCTTAAGATGATCCATATTAAACAAAATGAGAATTCTATTAATGACAGAGCGGATATCAGGAAACTACACAACATATATTGCACTCTTTCGAACAATTTAAAATAAACAGACCAACAAAGCCCAAGAAGGAGAAATCAAATTTAACGTGACACCTCTAAAATCAATTGACATCAAAACCCCAATGACATCCAACAAAATAAGTTTGGAAGGAACAAGAAAAAAATTATTTCAGGTAATATATGAATTAGGTCTATATTCAACAAAATATTTTACAGATTACGATATTTAAAGATTGTTTGTCTGTTTTGATTGTTGTTGTAAATTCAATAAATTCGAAATGAAGAAAATATAGTAGAATTTATTGAAAATATTCCTAAATATTTTCATAGCAAGTTCGTCAGAGATGGTTACTAACATGAAAGCGTAGATGAGTTTGGCTTTATTGTTCTTTTTCGCAGCTTGAGATAAATCAACAGAAACTTGAAGTTCGAAGAAGAGTTGAGAAATAACCAAGACGTACCATGCCTACACAAACCCCGAGAGGCACAATCAGCTGGATTGTCCTGAAATAGCAAATACCTCCACTAATCCGCTACTCAGAGACTTCCAATTGTGGCTTTCACCACAGATCAACGATAAAACAACAGAAGATTCACAAAAAGGAAATTGTTCAGCACTGATAGGCTACAAGACGCGGGTGAACAGGAATGATCTAGATGAGACAGAGACATATGGCCTCGCAGGAGCAATTTTCGATTTGATCACTAGGAGAAACACATTACATTGATCAGATGAGGTATTGTATAGATGAGTGCAGCGTAGTCAGACTCATGAACCTTGTGGAAACCGATTAACAGACGACTAGAAGCGGTATATCATAGATGAATTGTGGCATGTGAAGGGTTGCCAGAGTGGGAGGATGGGATTAAAACTACCACAATAGAAAAGCAGTTCTTGGTCTCGATACAGGTGAAGACGACATAGCTCACAGAAAAAGAATTAAGTACGGAATATGACAGGTGTTAGTTATCTCAAGGGATCGAATATTCTGGATATTTGCCTCAGCATCTTGAAGATTGATTAACGACCCATGTGACTTATCGTCACATTTCAAGAGCTTCAGACACAGCTGCGCAGCGTGTCAAGATGTCATCGACATTAATCTCACCCTGCAAAACTTGGCTTAAAGCAAGAGATCTTCGTCTCTCATGAGCTACCGCTAATTACGAATCAGAAGAAACTCTGTAAGTGACAGTTTTCAGGCGATAATATAATATTGTTTCTTCTTAAGTGGAACGCCATCCTATACCTTGGTCACCCCTTTGATCTAAGCATATCTGAATCGCGTCATCTGATATCAGTCAAGAAAAAATGATGCACTTACAGCTTTGAACAGAATATGATTGGGGGATTTGCCATTAGCGGAGGCACAACAGTAGTTGGAAAACACAGGATGATGCATAATATACTAGTGGTCATATGAAAAAGTATATTCCTGGACTCAAGAAAAAACATTCTTATCAGATACTTTCCAATGCGGCTCCGCTTAAGAGCGTTTTGAATTTTCAAATTGGTCTATACATCTTTAGAACCGCCTTAAGTTGAAAGCAATTTTTATAGCTACTAAGATGTCTAGTAACTTAATCGCTATGTGAACAACACAGAATATTTTTAGGAAAACATTTTTCAACCTCTTTCTGATTTAATCGTATCACATAACTAGAAAATCGGAATAGAGAGGAATGATTTCGTCTATTAAAATGACCAAGTATTTATAGCAAACAAGATCTGAGTCTTCACCACTGAGGACAGAATTTTTTAAGCATTTAATCTCTGTTACTGAAACCTGAAAGGTTATTTTGATAACGGCGAAATATATGTTCGATTAATCTATAATTTGTTATTAAATTTAAAGCCATTTTGAAAATACAGGGGATAATATGATATTTGTATCATTTATAAATGATGAATATTTTCTTATCTTTTGTTCGGAGTTAATTTTTTATAAATATTGTGAGAAAAAATTACTATTTTGATATTTCTGCTTGAATTAATATAGAAATCATAGACTGGGAAAGAAAAATAAGTTTTTCCTTCAGTGATTCGCTAAGCATATTCGTTTCCTTATACACCTAATCGCTTATAAATTTGCTGAAAGTTTTGATTGAAGCCCTTTTTCCATTCATCATCTTACAGACCATAATTATGGGTCATAATAAATTATAAAAAAATCATATTTGAGAGAGAACATGACTCTACCATCAGTTTCACCAAATGGTCAATTCAAATATGCTTCAAAACATTTGCTTGCAGTGAATCTATACTTGGTTATTTAATCATTTGGCACCGAATATTACGTAATCAGTTATTTTGATATAACATCTTCAGCTTCATTCGTCTTATTATATATTCATAATACTCAAACTTCTCCAGATTCCCCAAAATAACCAAATACATTTATCCCTTCAAGGATCCCTTATTACATCCATATTTTGATTTTTGTGGCAACTAAATAAGATCATCATAACAGTTTCTTCCGAGGTTATTGTATGAACTCAAAATATTCTGACATTTAAAAAATAACAGCCCGCTCATCTACTAGTTTAATAAACTAGAACAAGAGTGGAAACAACAATTTGAGAAATTTTTTTGAACACTTGAAATCCAACCAATGTAGAAAAGTAAATATAGATATTGAATAATACTTATTATGAAAGGTTTTCATGTTTACCAGCACGTTCCTCAATTCATCTTTGTCTAACAGAAAAATAACTAACCTAACCTAATTTCTTTATGGACAGTGTGGAATAATTTAAATTTGCAGGATTTTCCGCGTAACGACTATATTTTTCGTAATCTTCCATTCCCATTCTTGTTCTAAAAAGTACAATTAAGCAATTCAATTTAGTGACTATCAGTATGTCACAGTCAAACAATATTTCTGGTAAAATGTTTTCATCATTATATAACTCTTCGTGAAATTGAATTCAACAGTGAAATAGGTTAGTGAGTATTCCATGAATAAAACTTTCAGCTTCAATAATTTTCCATCAACGGAACCGTGAGGTGGTCAGAAGGAAGTGGAAAATTATTGATCTGAAAGAGTTATCCTATATTGATTGCCTTAATGGTCATTTCTTAGGTATTATAATCATATTGTGTTCATGCTGTGTGGAACACCGCTTTGAAAAAAATTCAGTAGCCCAGAGTATTGAGATATGTCTGATCAAAAGGAAATAGAAATTTTTCATATTTCAGTACTTACGTTGAGAATTGGATCTACGGATTATATTCTCCAGAAAAGTGTTCTGGGGAGCTACAAGCCCCCTCCTCCCACCTGCCATATTGCTGAAATTCTGGACTCAGAGCACAATGTTCATCATTTTCTCCCGATTACCATATCACTCAAATGAAACCAAAACACTGCAATTCGACACATACACATTTTAACCAAAATCAAGATGTTTCAATTTTTTCTGCATGTTGTTATCATGGCAGTTCTGACTTCACCGATTCAACCGACGTTGATAAGTAACATATTTTCATTCTTGAGACACTTCCATCGAAGTGTCTACGTGATTTCATAATATTTTGTTCACTAATGATATCGATAGTGTATGAACATTTTTACATACTCCTCATGATACGCATAGTCCTGGTCGGGGTAAGAACCACGTGATATCTGAGGGGTGAATCGAAAATAGTCAGCGAGACTCCCTTCGGATGTCAATTCCGAGTCGGAGTTTTCTGCAACTGGTGCTCTTCGCAAGCGATATATTGGTTTGGTCCTGATTTTTCTATTGTCAACATATCCCCAATATTTCTGAGAAACTTCCAGTATATGTATATATATATATTCTTTCAACTTAATGCACACAAGATTTGTTAGCAAACAATATAGCATGTAGTGTAAGTTGGGGTTAGTGAAGGGTGCCACACAATTTGTTGTATGACACAGAAGCCTAGGTAAAAAACCCTGTGAAAAAAATAAGATTGAATATTAAATGGTGAAGGTTGAAGGTCATTTTTCTTCCAGAATGAATAGTGACACAGAGGGTTTTCCAAGTTCCCACATCGAATCTGAAAATAAAAAAAGACGAAAAATGAGAACAGAATGAAATGATGAAGCATCAAACTTGTTTGAAATTCAGTGCCCATTTATGAAAGAGTAGGAATCGTCATGAATAGCCTTAAAACCATCCTGAAATTCATATCTAAATGAGCCTTATAATTATGAGATGAATCTAATCAAACTCCTTAGTCTTGGAATAGAATTTATGTTTGATATGGGATCATTGAAAGTTACAACTGACTTCTTGTATTCCTCATCATTATTCAAATGAAAACAAGATACTTCTGTTGTATTAGATTCGGGGCATAACCTCTATTTAACTTAATAATTCCATAAAATCTACAAATCAGTCGATAGTATGTTGTTCAAAGTATGAAAATCCGAATAGTGGTCAGCAACATCAATATCATCAGCATATTATATAAATTTCTGGGTTGATGCCGTAGGTAAATGACAGAGATATAAAATGAAAAGTGAGGGTGCTAGAACTGATTCTTGTGGATGACAGTTTTTCAATGTTTCAAAATTGCTACTCTTATTGTCACCAAACACACGAAACCTTCAATCAGACAACATATTTTCTGATAATCTTACCATTTTAGAAACACTTCAGATGAGTAAAGAGTTGTCATTCCACACAGTCTTATATGCCGAACATAAATTCATGAAAACAACTCTTGTTTTTGAGATATTATTGAAGCCTGATTCTATAAAATTGTAAGGCTAAGAACCTGATCTAAACAATTGCTAATTCAACCATTGGAATGACAAGTTCACGGAATTTCAGGTATAGAACGCTCAATCAACTAGTTGATCAAGCGATCAATGTTTATGGAACCCAGCATCAATATTTCTAATATCTTGAAACAACACTCAATGAACTGATTGTTCGATAACTACGAGTATTAGGATCACAGGGATTTTCTCATCGTTTCAAAATAACCATTACTTTAGCCTTACTGGATTCGGTAGGGACGTTTCTAGAATTCGGAATATTGTATAAAAACAATGGTTAGTAATGGTTTTTTCCTAAATGGTTGATAAGTTCGGGATGAATTTTGTCAAAACCTACTGCTTTCTGAGATTTGATGGACTTAATTGCAGTTCTCAATGCATCTATATTGTAAGAAATCAACACATGTTCTAAAGCAAGAGCTGATCCCTGAATATGTGTAATTTATTCCTCATATTCTTCATTTCACATGGGATATTTCAACTGATTCGAACAAATCAACCTGACGACGATCAATAAATTTTAGATGAATTCTTTAGGATGAAGAGGCAAGCGGAGTAGCTTCGCCTAATTTCCCCAAAATATCCCATGAACTCTTATTCGAATGTGTGAAATTCAATTTCCATGCAACATTGCTTTCAGCAAACAATTAGACCAAATGCAGACCTTTCGATTTATTAATAGTCATCTTCAGGGCTCTACAATAAATGATATATTTCAATTACCAAACACATATTTTGAAATTCAATGGAACAAAATAATAGTTGGCAGTGGCGGCTCGTGACAATATAGTATGGTGAGGCACATATGAAAAACAATTTAATAATGTAATATATATTTCGTCCTCGATTTGTATATTCACAACAAAAAAAAGCAAATGAATCAATTAATTCATTTTGAATGGTTTTAGATGTACCAGAAATTACCGATTTGCTGCTGGTGTCATTTTCTAAAAATGTTTTTAAATTCGTGTCAAATTTACTAACAAGAACTACCAATTTTTCGAAATTTCCGCGATTTTAAGACTCATTCAATTCATCGTGCCCCCTAAAAGGTAACTCTTGCATACAGAGGTGCATCGTAATATCTATTAAACTTCATAGAATTTGTCGATTTTCTTTGGATCTAGCATTGAAATTTTCAATTTCTATTTGACGCGCATTGTCTATTGCTGTGGCGATATTTTGTTTTTGCTTTCTCAAAACGGTAAGCTTGCAATTAGATGAAATATGCTGAGCACTTTTATTGTGTAGCGATAGACCCTGAGATAAATTTTTCAAATCACTAAAACCACTTTTCGAGCAAACTCTATCGGAATTTCCATTAGTTGCTGATAATGAAATGCACGACCAACAAAATATTTTTTTCAAAGTAATACTTCCAGTAAGCCAGTCGTACTTGTCATACCACGTATTTTGGAATCCCCGATTTGATTTACCGATCCCACCACTAGACACTAGAGATTTACTCAAATTTGGAACAGGTCGCTTAAGTTCCTTAATTAGGTAAATATAATTTATCATCATACGAATGAGTCGAAAATGTTGCTTATTTATTAAAAAATTAACAATATCACAAGTACACCGAATATGTTCCTTAGGAATTTCAAAAGATTTACTATCACTAGGTCCCGCTGAATCCATTTCGCGATCTGTAAGTCACTTTCGATAAAATAGATTTATATTTCAGAAAAAATTCACCTGAAAAAGATTATAATCATACGCGATACCAATAAATAACGACAAAGTGAACTAACCCTATTTCTTAGAGGTGGGCGATTATGAGATATACTAACGAAATCATTCGATTATAGAAATATCTCGAGATATCTCGATTATAAATAACGGTTAGTAGTTACTAATACTAATCTGTACAGTACAACTGCGTGGGGAGTGGGGACGAGACATAGACGACAACACGATCTTTCGCTCGTGTAATCGAGTGCTGCATAATCGTCTCTCGGCTTATCTCTCGATTATGCATCACTCGATTATACGAGCGAGAGACGATTATGCAGTCTCTCGTATCTCGTCTAAGCCGAGAGACGATTATGCAGCACTCGGCTTATCTCTCGATTATGCATCACTCGATTATACGAGCGAGAGACGATTATGCAGTCTCTCGTATCTCGTCTAAGCCGAGAGACGATTATGCAGCACTCGGCTTATCTCTCGATTATGCATCACTCGATTATACGAGCGAGAGACGATTATGCAGTCTCTCGTATCTCGTCTAAGCCGAGAGACGATTATGCAACACTCGATTATACGAGTCGTCTCCCGTCAGCCACACATAATAGTGTACTCCATGTTTTGAAATTTGGATATAAGTTATTTATTAGATAAGCATATTATAATAATTTGGAGATTATACCATCGAACTATTGTGAAATTTACACATTGTCAAATATTCAGGTAATAAAAATTGAATGTTAATAATAATAATATTATTATTATTGAGCCTAATCACATTGAAATTAAAACGAATTCTCTTCACAGTATCGGATTGTACGCTATATTATCATAAAACGCCATAGGTTGTTCTTACTACTAATATCATTCGATTATGAAGTCATTCGATTATGAAAACCTATTAGTTACTAATTCCATAATCGATTATTAAAATTAGCAGTACTGAAATAATCGATTATGCCGATCATTCGTAATCGCCCACCTCTACTATTTCTCTATTTCCCGCTTCCCGATTAACTCGAATAAAAACCTGAGGCCAGCCTCTAATTCCTCGAGAAGCCGCCTTCAAAGCCGTAGATATGTTCTCACCGCTTCGACGCAGATAACCCTCTGGACATCGCAGAAACGAAACGATCTCAGATCGGCTAAGATCGCGCAGAGGCCAGCCTCGGATTAATCCTAGAACGGCTTTCCATTACGTTCTCGTAGGTCATCGAAGTAGATAACACGCTAATTCAGTCAAAGAAGCCTGCGTTAGGCATGCCTCCAACCGTTTAGTCAAAGAGGATTTGATTTGTTATGAATATACAAGGAACTTGAGATTGGGAAAAATATCGAGGAAAAAAGTGATGATGAAAGGGAATGAAGAAATATACGGTTCAGAATTTTTTGATGAGGCACTGCCTCACCTGCCTCATAGGACAAGCCGCCACTGATAGTTGGTTCGATCATGTGAACACAAAACAGGATACATATATAAACTGGTGTATATGAACACTAAACGATCCCAACAAACAATATACCATAATTGAAAGCGACAAATACATAAACAATTCAGTAGATATTATTTGAAATCTAAATTTTTTTGTACATTATTATTTAATTTTCTTCTTCATAGATATTACTCACATTGTCAGTTGATCTCTATCGTCACTTCATAAGATAATAACAACAAGGATGGAAAATTAGCAGACTATATATGGATCAACCACCTGTGTATTAAAATGAGTATGGTATGAAAATGAATTGGATTTATTTTAAAACACAGGTGTATTTGCTATTATGATACTTCATTCTTGTTGTTTTAATCTTATGAAGTTACGATAGAGACCAACTGATAATGTAATCTCTATGAAGTAGAAAATTAAATAATAATATACAAAAAATTTACATTTCATATAATACGAGGTCTGTAAATTAAGTAATGAGACAGGTAACGTTGCGTTTGATCTGGCAACACTGGAAGCTCGGGGCTTAGTGATGCGGTAGACGAACATGTGATCCACCTTCAGTACGAGTTTGACCTCCTTCGAGGGATTTGGTTGTGCATAGCGATTGTTTTTGTGGTACAGTTTTTTTCATTGTGTTCTAAAATGAATGACATCAATTTCGAGCAACGGTGTGCTATCAGGTTTTGCTTCAGACTTGGGCACAGTGCAATGGAAACTCTTTTTAAACTTCAGCAGACTTATGGAGTGTTTTGTCACGGGGCCAGGTTTTTCGGCGGTTTAAGGCATTTTCAGAAGGAAGAGAGTCGATTGAAGCTGAACCACGAAGCGGAAGACCTTCATCTTCAAGAACCGATAAAAATGTCGACAGAATCCGGGATCATGTGTTTTCAGATCGTCGGTTGACAGTCAGAATGATATGGAAAGAGTAAAATTTGACTCATAGCACCGTTCATCAAATTTTGACCAATGAATTGGGGATGATAAAAATCTGCGCAAAAATGGTTCAAGAACACCATTTCAATAAACGAGTTTTTCGCCAGTAAAACATTTCTGTAGCTCCTAGGCCTCCTCACCTGACTTGAGTCATTATGACTTTTTCTCTTCCTAAAGTTGAAAAATTACCTCAAGGGAAATTATTTAGGGATAGTCGAAAAAAATTCAAATGACTGTTATAAGGAGTGAAAGAAACGTCTTCAGAGTTGCGTGGCCTCAGAAGGAGTTATTCTGAAGGTAACATTATTGAATTGTAATTAGTTTTGTATTAAAATTTTTAAAAAATCAGTTTCATTACTTAATTTAGAGACCTCGTATGAGCTGAATTGTTTATGTACTTGTCGCTTTTAATTATAGTGTATTGTTTCGTGAAGGTTGTTTAGTGTTCATATACATTAGTTTATACAGGGTTATACCACATTTTTATCAATTTTTACTTACTTACAAATGTTGATTGTATGGAAATCATCTACAGGTGCTAAATGTAACCGAGTCTGGCCATCCTTATTATAATCATATTAAATTGATTCAATGTGAACACCATTCTCTTAATGTGAAATATTTCTTCTTCAGAGCACTCTTCCACTTAGCACTTAGTGATAATATTCAAAAGGTACAGGGTGGTAGTTAAGTTACTGTCAATTTCTTCCTGCAAGAAATGTCTATTTTGTTGAAACTATTCATATATTACTGTGTGGTAGTTAAGTTACTGTCAATTTCTTTCTGCAAGAAATGTCTATTTTGTTGAAATTATTCATATATTATAATGAGGAAGTATGTATTTGAATGTGAACCTTAATGAATTCTAATAGGTTGTTTTGAAAAGACCTGTTTTCACATGCACAATGTTCCATTTTAAATTTTGATCATGCCTTTTGATTGTATACAGAATAATTTCATTTATAACTTCAACAACACAAGTTCAAAGATGCCTTTCTGTTGACAGATATTAACAAAAGTGACAAAGAAATGAAATATTATCTTTATTCATATTACATTTATTATAATTTCTAATGGATGAAAGAAAATTCTGATGAAAGGACCATTTGTTTGTTCAATCAATCAAACAAATTGATTCACTATTAAACAACATTTAATATACAAGGTGGCCATTTGAAAACGAAACAGACGAGATTACAGACAAAGAAGTTTTTCGATAGAAATGCTCGGACAGGTCGATTTCTGTTTCGAGGGGGACAACTTAAGATGTAGGTTACGGACGCATAGAGCTTCAACCCTTGCTGCTACAACCCCCACCCCCAATTTTTGAATAGGGAAGATGGGGTGAGTGATACCTCAATTCAAAGGTATTTTTATATTGATTTCAGCACAGTAATTGTTTCTTCATTTTATGCATTAGTTCTAGAAATATTCATGCGTTAATTAATTTTATCACTTAAATTAATTTTTTGCGAATAATTGACATTTCGTGCTTCCGAAACACCAAAATTTCCGTACTTGTATTTGAAATTGCAAAACATCTACCACTGGGCAAATGAAGTCATATCGTACGTGTTAATGCTACTAGGGTCAGATGTTCGACTAGCTGTTTTATTCACTGAAATCATTCTCCAACTGTACGGTATCAGAACGATTTGGAGTATTGATCTAAGAAATAAGACTTTTCAAAGTAAAGTAAATAATTTATCAAAAACTCACATCAATTAATTAAATATTCAAATTGTTCACCATTAGCTTCCATACAATGAAATAAGTTTTGTTCGAAACGATGGCGCACATTTTGCAGCATTTCTGGAGTGATTTGACGACATTCGTTTGTCATACGGTCTTCTTAAATCTTCAATGGAATCGGGCTGTGTAGAGTAAATTTTACTCCTCAAGTGGCCGTAAAGAAAGTAATCTAGTGGTGACAGATCTGGAGATCTGGCTGGCCATGCAGTGGGACCCTTCTTCCAATCCACCGATTTGGAAATCTTTGATCCAGATATTCTCGAACTGGTAAGGCGTAGTGTGGAGGAGCTCCATCCTGCTGAAACACAATCTGATCTTCCACATAATTTCCAGCGTTGTTTTCAATAAATTAAGTCAAAATTGGATCATTGTGTCATGAAAAATGTTGATTTTTCACAAAAAAACTACAAGTACCATGAAAACACCACTTCATTTTGAAATACTTAGTTTGGAATATTTCAAGAACTAATGCATAAAATGAAAAAAACAATTACTGTGCTGAAATCAGTATAAAAATACCTTTCAATTGAGTTGTCACTAACCCCACCTTCTCTATTCAAAATTTGAGGCTGAGGGTTGTAGTAGCAAGGGTTGAAACGCTATGGGTCCGTAACCTACATCTCAAGTTGTCCACCTAGAAACAGAAATCGACCTGTCCGAGCATTTCTTTCGAAAACATTTATTTCGTCTCTAATCTCGTCTGTTTCATTTTCAAATTGCCACCCTGTATATCCGGTTATATATCCGGAGGAATCTTCCAAATGTCATTGTGTTCCATTGAAATTCAAATGTTACTCATGGTAACAAGGGTAAGTTGACGTTTATCCACTGAGTGAATTAAAATTTTTTAATTCACTAGTGGAATAAAATGTTCACCACTCACTTTCTGGAAATCATTCTTTCCACACACAATGCACGTAAAACTGATTTTAAAGTATGTTTCATAAAATTTATCAAAAATTCTACATTAACAGTCATTTCTATCATTTAAGTAAAAATTACAATTACTAAGATTTTGAAAGTGGAACTGAAACCTGCACCTCCTCCAAAGGAAACACGCTCAGTCGTTATAGCATATGTGTCTGAGGACTTCTCAGGCCCTGCTGGAATATTCATTTCTGCATCAGGAACTCCGGCTTTTGGGACCCCACCAAGTGTTTGTTCTGAAATATTTATTTTGTTTTGTAGTGAATCTTCAATAGATCCTTCTGCAACAGAACTTGAGCGGCATCCACCATGTCTTTTGAAACTGCCAAATCAGCCCCAGAATTTGCGAGTAGGGTTGCAGAATAACGCCTGAAATTGTGCCCTGTATATTGTGCAGCATCAGAAAGGCCCAAATACTTTGCAATAGTAACGGGCATTTTCGAAAATGTATTCACACCTACAGGCTGGATAGTACATTTTTATTTTTGGCGCTCTTGTTCACCCGAACAGAGTGACTATCATTTTGCACAAATGTCTGTAATTTTGGAATATCGCGTCGAAAATGGTCTCAATCGATTGAGTTCGACTCCTGATGAAGAATCTGTGGCGAAAGTTGAGTCTGTCCGGCCGACCGACCGTATCCTCTCCAGCACCCAAAAGAGATGAGCTACAGTTTTCATATTTTCAGAATGTGTTAATTGTCCAAATATCTCGGTCAAGTTCGTTATTGGGCCAAATCCGTCGGATGGTTCAGTAGTTATGAGCATCTGAAATTTTGTTTCCTCAATAAATACTAGAATATCCATCCGATCGAATTGATACTTGAAATATTGTTGAGGAAGACTGAAACAAAACGGCTCATAAAATTTCGCAGAAATCGTCGCGCTAGAAAATTTTTAAAAATTCCCAAAAAAATTTTTCAATCCTCGCTATCTCATTCCTTATTTGTTTCCATTATGTAGAGGAACACATTTCAAACTTCGCTTTGAGCTGTCAATAAATAGGCGCCAATCATCCGGAAAAAATTCAGGAAGAACCATTTTTATCAGGAGTTCTCTAATAGAATGGCAAAATACAAGATTTTGTTCAGATCTTGCTCTCCCTTGTGCGATAAAATGTAATTTTCGTTCCTGGTTCGAGTAAATTTTTCTTCCTTCAACCTGGAAGCTAGTAATTCAGAAGTTTCTTTCGAGAGGTTGAGATCTCTAGTGAGGTCATTTAACTCATCTTGGTTGAAACATTGGGGAATAGATGACATCGTTTCAAAATCACTGTCACCTTCAGTAGTGTCAGAATTCTGATCAGAGAGACATGTGTCCTCACAGAGCTCCGGCAGCTGCTGAAAAGTTGGAATTGGCACTTCTTCTAAGTGAGGGCGTCTTGCAGAGACTAAATCTGCATAAGTCCACTTGTTACGGTTATTTCGATTGATTCCAGTATTATTTACTAGGCAGAAATAACAGTCATCGAAGTGATTTTTGGTTCTCTCAAACCATTGGTACTCCGAATTTCAGACTTTTCCTTTTCCCGGTAGTCCACTGTCGTAAATGGTCTGTACAAGTTTTACAGACAATATGTGGTGCCCAGGTTTTATCCTGATCACCAAACTTAACACCAAAATATCCAAGATAAGCCCTCTATACAAAGTCACCAATAGTTTTTCTGTTTTCCAAGAACGTGTATTCTCCGCATATGTAGCAGAAAATATCAGGATGATGTACACAGCTTCTTTTACTTGAACTCATTTCTATTCAACAACACAAATACAACAATTCACATTAACAATCTAATTTTTAGATTTACTTTTCAACAACTCGTTACTAAAGAGAAATTTCATATGACGCCATATTCTATCTATCTGCACCGCGGGAATTCACAAACTAACCTCAACTCTCAACTGCAGTTGAAGTTCACTTCAGACTGGACAGCTCCATATATCGTATTTCTATGGAACTAACTTTTTTTGTAGGCCTGTGTTATATTAACCACTTACGTTTTATGCCTTTTACTACACACAAGTGTTTTAAATCATAGTGTGAAACCTCTACAATGTCTATTAAGCCATGATCCTGCTTCTGGTATCCTATTGTGGAGACTTCCATGTAATTTCACATACAACAGTGTTTGAAGTTCTGTGCAATTAATACACGCGTAGAGTAGAAATCCTACTTTATACTATAATTTTCTTTAGTTTAAGAATTATTACTCTAACAACAATGCGATTCATTTTCAACAACCTCACTAGATCGAATCGATATGAAATTTCTAAGTTCAAAAAAGTGGTTCCACATTCGGTTACTATAAGGGTTCATCGTCTATTTAGCTATCCCTACGATTGCTCGTATAATGGCAACTTAATCTATCGTCTTTGTAATATCTGCTCATTACCGTGGAAACTATTTTTAGATGAACTAGTGTACGTGTTAACGTACTTTCTTTAATCAACGCGCTGGGTTGCCGGTCTCATATCTTCAATTCCCTTACATTGGTGAAATATCAAAATTGGGATGAGCACCTCAATTCACTCTCAGAAATACGCTAATATATCTGTAAAAAGTTTATTTGAGTTTGAAAACTATAAAATAAACAATCTTATAATCAAATAAATAATGAACTAAAAATCTAAAGCACATATTAGGGCTACCCTCTTTTGATCCAGTGTCTTTCAGGTTTATTGCTGGGAACCTCTATGGCCAAAACATAATTTGTAGAGTGACCTGTTGTGGATAGTGTCCCTGCTCTGGTCAACGTTTTATAAACAGGGCAAACGTATATATTCTCCGGTTTCTCATGATTCTCTTCTGGTATTAACCAAATGACAGGCATTTCTGCAATTAGAATACACTCTTATTGATGTATAGTTATACTGTGTATTGGGAATCACTATTAAATTTTTCAATTGGTGGCAAATCCTTGGCCCAAAAATGTTAACTAACTAATATATGGAACATTTCCGATTCAAGTTCTTCTAGAGGACAAAGTTAATTAGTAATTTCAATCTAAAATCTAAAAAATCTAAAACGATGCGATTAACGACGAGTTTGCCTATAATCATAAAACTCTTTTTGGCCTAGGACCGTCGAAGTACTAATTTTATGCTGCATTTCTGGAACTTCCTTAAAGAAAATGAAGAAATACGACCAAAGATCTTCGATGAAGACCTTCTTTCTTCGAACATCATGTGAAAGCGGTTTTCGCTTCTTCCTTTGAGCAATATCTTGACCGAGTTCTCAACACGAATAGAGAGCTTCTCATAGGATATATGACTTCTGGGCGAATGGTGAAAACATAAAAAAATTGAGGAGCACTTATATAGAGTGGTAATCATTACTGGGCAAGGAATGACCTCAAAATTTTCAATATTATTTAATACCCCGTATGTAGCATCCAAATATGATGATAAAGTAGAAATTGTTACCAGTATATAATTCCTTCGGTTTTGATTCGTCCATCAGTGAGGTTTGATAGTTCCATCTCGATCCTTCAAGGAACAGACCCCAAATACAACACCCATCTGCAGGTCGCTTATTTGGACTTTCAGATAAAATCTAAACAAAGAAACTTAACTGAAAAAAGATGAAACATGCCAAAGTTTAATGTTTTCAAAAACCAATAACCTATTCATCCAACATCTAACCCGCCCCTGCTTCATCACATCGAAACATATTGGGAACTTCTGGTAAGCAATACTCCCTCTGGTGGAATAAATTTGAGGGTAAATTTCTATATTATCGAATTCGAAGGTTATCTGTGAGTTTGAGTCGCAGATTTATCGATGTATATTACGTCTAAGATGCCTAAAATGTTTTTAGGGATTATAATTACATCAACGGCTAATAGGTAGTTTATGCGAGAAGGTTGAGGCCGTTTGTTTACCCCTCGCAGAACTCTGAAGGCCACCCATTGCGGCGTTGTCATCTTCGCAGAAGTTCCCAATCCGGCATACTAATTATAACTGCTATGGGAAGATTTCGTGACTATTAAGAAGGAAAGTCAGGTAACTTGTAACTTCATTGTTGTAAAAGCTTCTTCATTCGTTTCTGAAAAGATAGAGGTCACTGGGAGTCACTTCAAGTGAATGCTGTGTTTATTAATGCAATTCGTCATTTAATTTATTGAATTTAACCATCGCCGTAACACATTTGGAACACGTCCGTGGTCTTGATGAAATCTATTTTTCTGTTAACCAGTTTTTTGCTAGAATTTCTCTATACTATCAATCCGAAACGTTATATTACTATTCTGAGTTTATTGGTTTACCCTTCTCCAGATAAGCTATCGAGAAAACTGCTATTTTAATAAAAATGAAATTTTTCATCTATTTCAGATCCTTCTCTTCATGCCTTCACATGACTGACATAGGATTCAACAGGGAATGCCAGCTTTTCTACTGGACCAGATTCCAATACACTTTTCTTGCATTTGCAAGAAATAATATGGATTAGCAGAAAACGCTTAAAAAAAATATTCTCATATTCCAATCGTACAAGAAGATTGCATCTTGCTGCACAATAGATGCCTACATTTTTCATCGATATGTACCTAATATCCATTCTGAGCCTTCCTTGCAGAAGTAGAAAAGATTCTTCAACGCAGGATTTCTAATTTGTTCCACTGACATTCTATGAGTAAAACTTGTGTTTTCTTGGACATAAGGAGGATAAGGAAAAGAATGATTACCTAGTCTAAAGAGGTCCACGTTCCCAATACTACCAGCCAATGTACCAGAAGGCTCCGAATAAGACAGTTTTGATAGGAAACAAAAATTTCTAGACAAGTTTGATTTTCGTGGAAAACTTTCTGTAAGGAATCCAATGGTGTTCCTAGTTTTATCCCGAAACGGTTATCTCCTTTCAGGATATCGGTCAAAGTAAAATTGCTGGAAGCCTAAGCATCTTCATGATTCCAACTTTAGCACATGATATTTTTCGTAATTCTCATACATTTTGAATTAATAGGCGTAAAAATATTTTAAAATGTTCAAAACTCAGTTCAAAGAAGCACACGTAACTTTTGGAGCTAAATGCAATAATAATAATTGTTTAAAAGTTCGCATAGACTTTAGATGCTATTGTTTCATATTCAGGCATGGCAAGCCAAATTTTAAAAATACAACTGTAATAAATTGGAAACAGCCACGAAATAAATGATTCAAAGAGGAGTTTTATACAGGTTGTTCCTAAATTGAACGTACAAACGAAAAGGGAGATTCCTTAAGTGAGTTTAAGAAAAGAAAGTCCAATAAACATGGGGTCGCAAACGTTTCGTTTTCGAGGTACAGAGTGTTGAAGTTTGAATTTCTTCAAGTTTTTTTCTCGTAGTATCTACACTTCACAAGATATTCAACTGACATTTGGCATAGATATTACATTTGAGAGTTCTCACCACGTGACATGGCAATTTCGAGAGAAGATCTACAGTGTGATATTTTTCTGGAACACTGCCACTGTTCTTTCGCAGAACTTTTTTGGTGAGCAACTGTTAATTTGAAAAAATGTTGAAAGAAGCTTTGTTCTTATACTAAACTTTTCGGTCTCTTATAGTTTTGTCATATCTACCAACGATTTCCAGAAAAACAATTTTGAACGATTCTCTCGAAATCCTCGTGAAAATCCGAATTATGATGGGAAGGCCACCTTGAGCGCTGTGGTGAATGAATTCAGTGTCAGTTTTTATAGAAATTTTCCTGATCTGTATCGATGATTCATAAAGATTCGATAAACTCGTATAATCAACACAAAAAATGTATTACAAGAAACGTAAAACTAAAAAAAAATCATAACAAGAAAGCTAAGTAACCGCAAAGGACTACAGCAAATGTTGAAAATGTCCTCCCCCAACTCTTATACAAGCTTCTGTTCTTCGTCTCATAGACGATCGAACTCCCGGAGTATTCCTAACTGTATCAAATGCGCCTATTATACGATTTCTCAGTTCTTCTACGGTGTTCATGGGTGTCGAGTATACTAGAGATTTCAAATGGCCCCATAAATAGAAATCTGAACTATTTAAGTCCAGGGATCTGGCGGGCTATGAATGAGGACCCCCGTCCAATCCACCTGTTTTCTTAATTTTCGTTCAAATACTCCCTTGCCAAAACTGAAAAATGAGCAAGAGCACCGTCATGCATGAACCATATTTCTCGTCGTAGCATAAGAGGTATATCTTCCAATAACAAGGGCAAATCGTTTTCTAAAAATGTCTGTATGATTGACCTGTTAGTCGACCTGGCAAGAAGAAAGGACCAATCAAATCATTACCAATATTACCACCCCACACATATAGTGAAAATTGATTGCTCTTAAAGATGGGTTTCTACATATCCATGCGGAATCTCCTCAGCCCATATACGTGTTAATTATGAAAATTGATAATTGAAGTCCTTGAGAAGCGGGCTTCATCAGTGAATAGAATTTGGCAATCAAAATAAGGATTCATCAATAGTCTACTGAGGTACTACTGACAAAAACTAACCCTCGGATGAAAATCTCGAGGCAGAAGAGCTTGCATCCTCTGAAAGTGATGAGGATATAGCAGAGAATCGCGCAAGATCCGCCAAACAACTTGATGACTTGCATTCAAAAGTACACTAATTTTTCTTGTACTGGTTCTTGGATGTTGTTCTATTTCGTTCATAGCTGCCTCTTCTAGTTGTGGTGTTCAAACACTGCGTGGTCTCCCAGCATTAATTCTTTTCATGGAAAAAGATCCAGCTTCTGAAAGACGCCTATGAATATCAGAGAACATTCGATAATTTGGTATCACTCTATTGGGATAGCGTTCCATGTAAAGACGCCTAGCTTCTCTTGCATTTCCATTTGCAAGACCATACATGAAATGCATATCAGTCATTTCGGAATTCGTGAATTTCGTCATGTTTTGATATTGAAATGTGTAGAGGTTCTAATTTCTGATCAAATTATTGTTGTAACAGTCATAAAATTCGTAATGAAAATAGTAGTCTAACTACATTCAAAAAATAAATAGCCACAAATGCAACCACATTCACTTTAAAAAAAACAAACGTTTAATAATTTGATGAGTCGAAACTGGCACTGAATTCATTCACCACAGATTACAAACTGGCCTAGCAATCATAGTTGCGAGAATTCGAGAGAATCGTTCAAAGTTTTTTTCTCAAAATCGTTGGTACATACGACAAAACTACAGGAGACCGAAAAGTTCAGTATAAGAACAAAGCTTTTAATCATATCTTTTAAATTAACAGTTGTTCACCAATAAAAAGTTCTGCAGAAGAACAGGTGGCAGTGTCCCAAAAAAGATATCACCCTGTAGATCTTCTATCGAAATTGCCATGTCACGTGATGAGAACTCTCAAATGTAATATATATGCCAAATTTTAGTTGAATATCTTGTGAAGTGTAGATACTATGAGAAAAAATTAAAAACTTCAACACTCTGTATCTAGAAAACGAAACGTTTGCGACCCCATGTTTATGGGACTTTTTTTTTCTTAAACTCACTTAAGGAATCTCCTTTTTCGTTTGTACGTTCAATTTATGAACACCCTGTATAAATACATGACACAGTGAGAATATTATTTGCTATAAAATATGGTCGACAAGAAGATAAATGTGACAAATTGAAAATTACTGGGATTATCCTCTTTTGACAAATCAACACCTTTTCCAGTTCGGTAGATCCTCTCCAGATAAGAACATTATATGCCATGTGTGGATAAGCTATACAATAATAGACATTAAAGAGTGAATGCAGGGAAAACAAATTTTTGATCTTATTTATGGCAAAATATGAGTTGTTCAGTTCTTTACAAACCGAATCAATATGCTGGTTCCATCGTAAGTATTCGTCAATTTGTACTCCAAGAAATCTAGGGGAGCCACTTGTAGTTATTGACGAGTTTTCACAAGTGAAGACAGGTCGTTTTCCACCGAAATTTTTTTAATTTGAAGTGAATGCATACTGTTTTTTTTTGTGTTAACTATCAAATTATTCCTACGCCACCAAGTGGTAAACGTTTAAAGTAGTAGGGCTATCAGGTCCACAAGCTCCCCAAAGCTCCCCGCAGTTACCAAAAATGATGAATCATCCGCGAAAAGTATGATCAAATGAGCAAGAACATAATCCGGCAAATCATTTATGAACATAAACGTGCCTAAAGAAGTTTTCACTTCAAAAAGAGTTCACAACTCCCAATTCAATAGTATGCTGATCATCTAAGGAACGAGTGGGACTCCACGTCAGTGCATTTGGCATTCAAATGATATTCGAAGTTGAAAAATTTGTCTTGGTTCATGTGATTTCTGATCGCCTTATGGAGGAGAGCTATTGACTTCAAGTGTTTCAACAGTTTTCAATCAATTCAAGTTCCGTTAATTTCATACATTTGAGTATTCCATGTGAAACCCAGTTCATAGGAAGATAGATATTGACATTATGTTAGTGCTTTTAGCATTCAAATATTCGTCATTACTGAAAAATCCTCACTTAAATAGTCCACTGAACAAGAGCTTCAACCTTCTGACAGTTAATCAATGATTTAGATATTGGGATGGGGATTAGAGTGACAATACGTTGGCGCTTTTCACATTGAAATAGAGTTGTAAACACTCTGTATCTCGAAAACGAAACGTTTGCGACCCCATGTTTATGGGACTTTTTTTCTTAAACTCACTTAAGGAATCTCCCTTTTCGTTTTTACGTTCAATTTAGGAACACCCTGTATATTTTATATAATAAAAATACTGTGATCCATAAAAAAAATTATAGTAAAGCTTCAGAACCGTATTTTTCATAATAGAACAAGGAACACCATTGGATTCCAAAGAAATGCCTGAAGAATAACTTTACAGAAATATGGAATTTTAAGAAAATTAACAAAAATTCCAAAATACCTGTGACTTCTGAAAGAGTCAAGTTATAAATGTGCGGTTTTTGGCATTCATTTTATTCAAACTCCTTCAAAATTGGTGTTTTCTTTCAAAAGTGTTCAATTTGGACTACTTCCTACATAAAAAGGGTAACATGTTCTTATTATAATAGAAAAGAGGAATATATTATTAATTTTCATGATACCGGCCTTAAAGGATGTAAAATATCGAATATCTTGAAAGTTGAAATGTTACCTAATCCAAAAGGAAAAAGCTCTTAGATATTAAATGTTGTGTCGACTCATATTGATAAGGACAGAAATAAACAATACTCTAGGAAAGTGAACATTGAAATTAATAATTAATAATCGGATTTCGAAATTATGTATTACCTTGAAAGCAAAGCCTATTGTATCTATTGATATGACGTATTTTCTGGCAAAATTCTGTAGTGTTCCTGTTAGAAATGCTTGAGGAAAGTAGAATCCAGAGATCCAAAATACGGGGAATGCCATCATTTTTCCACTTGATCAAAATTTTATTCTATCATGTAGGTCTGAAATCCACGCCGCTGAAAAATATTGCTTGTAACTTGAATCATACATACAAAGGGGGAATCCATAAACTTTTACCACGAATTTTCAGCTTTGGAATAGAATAACAAAAGAATGCCCGACAGGATAAATTTTGTTGAGAGGGGGTCAAATAAGGGTGTGCTCAAACTGCTCTAATTTTCTCATGGTTATGGAGTCAGACTAGTATATTATTACGTCGCGTTTGTTACTACGGAAGTTGTGGCTCGATGAATTACCTACCCAAAGGTTTGAGTGATGGATATGCTTTGGACGCCCACATAGCTGGAACCAGGTTACTGAACAGACTCCTTGACATTTTTTCTAGTGCTTCTGACATAACAACAAGTCCTTTGAGAGCTTTCAATAAATCCTTCAAGCTGGTTGAGATAACCTGCAGGAGTTTGTTATATCGTATCGCTTCCTGTAATATCACTGTGTTCAGAGATTCCTCATAAAGCACAGGATATCTGGAATTAATATTATGATATTTAATTTCACTTTGTGCAAGACAAAAAACAAAGGGTATTATCAGTAAGAGGCAGTCATACTCGTGGGAAAGAAAAATTTTACTGCCAGATCAAAGAAACTTACGTACAGATCATTTTTCAGAAGTACAAGCTTCTGACTCTGAAGATAACGATGGATATGAATTTCATTTGTTTCTCATTTGTTAACGTCAGTTTCCAATAACACAATATTAATAAAGAAAGTTTATTTTATCAAGTCACTAACTTGTAAAACTGACAGCAAACTTGCAAATTTTTACAAGACAACACACGTGTTGTCGGCAACTTTCTTCAATCAATTATGTCTCGTCCCCTAGGAAAAGCTACACAAATTGATACTATGGAATGCTCTATCATTTTCAAGAATATGTGCGAGATGGAGGGATCCAGTAATCCATATAATAACATGCGACTTCTTTCATCCTGTCAATTTTATTTAAGACTTATAGTCTTAACGGTTTATCATTTGGACGGTGACAAAATTCGTGATGTAATTTATTGCTTCTTCAGTCTCTTTTTTAGAGCACCAGGCAGCTTTTTTTTTTTGGCAATTCTTTTGTCGGCGCGTCCAAGTCATATCCGTATTCGATATAATATTGTTACAATCCAAATTTTGATCGTGAAACTTATAAGAGAGTTAATAACCTATAGCGCCATCTGAGTGAAAGTCCCTGTAAATCACAACACAAGCGGTGCACTCACTATAGATAAATGCAATATTTCTATGATTTTAATGAATCCACAGAGTGCTATCTTTTATCACATAATCTGGAATGTCTAATTTCAGTAACCTAAGTTATAAAAGAATATTTCCACATAACCACATGATGTGTAGTTGAAGACATGGTGAACCTGAGCTAGCCCCACTTAATGGTTGGTGGAATAAAACAAGTTCAGAAGAGTACCTACTATGAAAGAGTATCTATGAAAAATTCATACTTTGACTCGATAACGATTCATCACAACCTCATAGTGCCCTTCGTTAAAGTATATCCGAATTTATCTTGATATAAACCTTCTTTATCCTTCGTCATGAAAAAATATGATGACTTACTTTTTAGTCAACTCTTCCAGATCAAACAATGAGGGAAGGTGATCCAGAATTCCTTGAGCAGTATTTCTTGTTTCTTCTTCTTGACTAGCGGCTGCTCCACCAACTTGTTTAGGTTGTAGCATCAATAATGTTGACAAGCAATTATTTGTTAACGCTCTAGCAAAAGTTATGTCAGCATTGGGATGCATGCCAAAAATCTCAGGATCGTCATTTATTGGCAATGATCTGATGTAGTCCAAATAATCCACGTATAAAGCATCGGATGCCAACTTGAAAATAAAAGAGAATGTTCTTAAACATCGAAACCAACCGATATAGATTATACAGGCCTACAAAAAAAAAATTTTTTGGTGCCTAGAGTTTTTGAGCTGACTTTAACTATATTTTTATTGCTGAATCTAAATATGATAGCAGTTTTTTTGTATCAGCTCTAGATTTTTAGATAAATTCACTTATCTATCAACGCTTTTTCTTATTTAATACTTTCAAGTATGAGTATTGTAACTCATAGATAGATTCTTGTATATTTTCCTTATTGTCAGTCTTCATTTGTGACAAATTGAATTCAAAATAATAATATTTATTATAAATATTATTTTAATTCATTTATTACAAATAGAAGACTAACAATATCAGATATATAACTGATTGGTTGACAAACTGTTAACAAGTGCAATTTAATTCTATTTAGTGTCATCCAGTTAGTTCCATAGAAATCCGATATATGGAGCTGTCCAGTCTGAAGTGAACTTCAACTGCAGTTGAGAGTTGAGGTTAGTTTGTGAATTCCCGCGGTGCAGATAGATAGAACATAGCGTCATATGAAATTTCTCTTTAGTAACGAGTTGTTGAAAAGTAAATATAAAAAGTAGATTGTTAATGTGAATTGTTGTATTTGTGTTGTTGAATGGAAATGAGTTTAAGTAAAAGACGCTGTGTACATCATCCTGATATTTTTTGCTACATATGCGGAGAATACACGTTCTTGGAAAACAGAAAAAATATTAGTGACTTTGTAAAGAGGATTTATCTTGGATATTTTGGTGTTAAGCTTGGTGATCAGGATAAAACCTGGGCACCACATATTGTCTGTAAAACTTGTACAGAGCATTTACACCAGTGGACTACCGGGAAAAGAAAAAATAGAAATTTGCAGTACCAATGGTTTGGAGAGAACCAAAAATCACTTCGATGACTGTTATTTCTGCTTAGTAAATATTACTGGAATCAGTCGAAATAACCATAACAAGTGGACTTATGCAGATTTACTCTCTGCAAGACTCCTATCCCTCACTCAGAAGAAGTGCCAATTCCAACTTTTCAGCGGCTACCAGAACTCTGTGGGGACACATGTCTCTCTGATCAGAATTCTGATACTACTGAAGGTGACAGTGATTTTGAAACGATGTCATCAATTTCCCAATGTTTCAACCAAGATGAGTTAAATGACCTCACTAGACATCTCAACCTGTCGAAAGAAGCTTCTGAATTACTAGCTTCTAGGCTGAAGGAAAAAATTTACTTGAACCAGGAACGAAAATTACATTTTATCGCACAAGGGAGAATGATCTGCTACCTTTTTCTCTGAAGATCAAAATCTTGTATTTTGCCACGCTATTAGAGAACTCCTGGTAAAAATGGGTCTTCCTGAATATTTTTCGGATGATTGGCGCCTATTTATTGACAGCTCAAAGCGAAGTTTGAAATGTGTTCTTCTACATAATGGGAACAAATATGGCTCAATACCAATTGCTCACTCAACGAAAATGAAAGAGCAGTATGTCAACATAGCTTTGATTTGGAAAAAAAAAAAAGTATCATGAACACCAACGGGTGATTTGTGTAGACTTAAAAATGGTAAACTTTCTCCTTGAACAGCAAAGTGGCCACACCAAGTATCCTTGTTTCTTGTGCCTCTGGGATAGCAGAGACAAAACGCAACACTGTGTTAGAAAAGAGTGGATTAGAAGAGAAAACATGGATGTTGGGGGAAAGAATATCATCAATGATCCTTGAGTTCCACCCCTGCATATCAAGCTTGGTCTAATGAAGCAGTTTGAAAAGGCTCTTGATAAGACTGGATCATGCTTTGCATATATACGGAAAAAAATACCTCAGCTGAGTAAGGAAAAAATTAAAGCAGGAATATTTGATGACCCACAAATAAGACAGCTGATTAAAGACCCTGACTTCATAAATTCAATGATTGAGATTGAACAAAATGCCTGGAATTCATTTGTTTCAGTTGTCCTAAATTTTCTGGGTAAACAAAAAACTGAAAACTATGTTGAATTAGAAAATGAGTTGCTGAATAATTTCAGATCACTTGGGTGTAACATGAGCATTGAGGTGCACGATTTACACAGCCACTTAGACCGTTTTCCTGATAATTTAGGCGACATTAGTGAGGAGCAAGGTGAAAGATTTCACCAAGATATCAAATGTATGGAGGATCGCTCACATGATGGCCGATTACTGCTGGTCTGGGGATTGTTCTAAAATACATTCAAGAATATCACGGAAAAGAAGTTTCCGAAATGTTTAGTGAGTAATTGGTTTAAATGATGACTTTTTCTGTTTTCTATAGTATATAATGAATAATATCTGTGTAATATAATAAAAATTCCTTTATTAATTTGTTTCTTTAAACCATGGTTTTTCTTTTGAAATAGTGTAATGCATAATTCACAAAAATGTTGATATCTTAAAAATTCGAGCTGACAGGCAAAAACTAATGGCATATTTAAATTCAGGGAATCAAAATCATTTATTTTTTACTAATGGATCAAAGACTACAGTTCGACAACAGAAATGATAATGAAAGTAAACATTCAAATATGGAAATCGAAATGATATAAAACATCGGAGGTTCAAAAGAGTTTTTCATATCGATATTTCTGGATGGCCATTATTATAAAAACTACTAGAACTACAAAGGCTGCGTACAGAAGACGGCAATGAAGGTTGACTATATTGGTACTTTTCTTCCTAGTGGAACAGCGTTGCTCCAAAATATATGCAATTATAAAATACCGAAAAAAAAATGGAATGGAATCCACCAGATTCAACTTGCCAATGAAGAATCCTAGGTCAGACTTGAGTATATTCAGCGCATACTCTCTATCTTCCAAGAAGATTGAGATGGAATCCACATTATTCGAATTGGCTAAGCTCAAATATCTCAGTATCCGATCATCAATTTTTAAATAGTACACATAACAATAAAAGAAAAAACTTCACTGAAATTCTATCAAACAACAGCTGCGATATTGAACGAACGATTGAGAATTACCTGGTGATAAACCCCATTCGCGTCGAAATGATATTTAGTATCTACAACTTTCGGATCGTAGTAGTCTCCTAAGATATTCATTAGGCATCTTCTATCCCAATCATCAGTTACCCTTCCACCGTAATTTATATGTCCAGCGGTGTACGTTAATACTTTGAACGGGGTCTGCTCATATTCCATCAGAAACATATGCAATTGAGAAATGCAAATTTTTAGGTCCCCTGTGGTAAACTCGTAAGGTATATTGAAACCAAGTGGTCCAAATTTTCGTCTCTCTAGTACAACAGCTAAAACATAAATTAACTAGTTACCAAGCTATGTTCATACAGGAGAAATAACTGAAATAATGAATAAAATGATAAAGATAAACGAGTGCATCCACAAACAAGTGTTTATACAGATATTAAAAAAGTGATTCGAACTGAAAGTAATCAACTTATTATGAATGATGACTATTTGGCTAGAATTGTTCCTAAACCAGATTCGAAGTAACTAATTCGGTCAGTGGGACAGAGATATATCATGTATATGAAAAATCTATGATATATATCAAATTAGGTTTCCCGCAACATACGTTCGGCAGAAAAATAGAGAGAAATTTTCTGAGAGATTTATAATGACTAAATTTCAAGAAAATTGTTCATTACATAATTTGTTCATTCAGGAACTGTATACAGCATGAATTATACAACGTTTGTTTTCCAAAATGCGAACATAATCATCAATTCAAGACATTTCATAATTTCATTACGAGAAAGGAAGGTATTATAAGATATCTTTATTTTAAAAATCATTTCATATAAAGGGTTTCCCAATAGGGACTTGACAATTCAAATCTAAAACACAAACCATTTGAGATACTTTAAAATCTTTATTATTGGCTTGAAGTAGAAACATAACATTTATGAATGGGACTCGACTTCATATGGCCACCACGGGCCCGTTTGCAGTGTTCAATTCTGTGGACCCAATTTTAGATGACTTGGCCACACATTTCAGCAGAAACGGCCGCTATGTCGCGTTCAATGTGATCTTTGAGCTCTTGCAATGTCGCCTCCTTGTTGGCATAGACCAGTGACTTGACGTAGCCCCAAAGAAAATAGCCCAGAGACGTCAAACCGCACGAACGAGGCGGCCAATCGACGGAGCCGTTTATTACACGCTCACCAAATGTCTGCTTTAATAAACTGATTGTTACGTGTGCTGTGTGGCTAGTGGTACCGTCCAGTTGAAACCACATGTTGGATAAGTCCATACCTTGCAACTGGGGCCAAAAAGAAATCATTATCATGGCGCGGTAGCGATCGCCATTGGCCCTAACGTGACGATTGTAGGCATCAACGAAAAATACGGTCCAATGATGCCGCCGGCGTGAAAACCGCACCAAACTGTGATTTTTGGGGATGCAATTGAGTCTCGTGAATCACGTGTGGATTGCTGCCTCTCCGATAATTTTGCTTATTGACAAAGCCATTGAGCCAAAAATGAGCTTAATTGCTGAAAATGAAGTTTCGATGAAAATCATGATCGTGGCGCAGCTTTTCCAGAGCCCAATCGGAGAACGTACGTAGCTTTAAATGGTCCAAGGGCTTCAATTCTTGAGTCAGCTTGATCTTGTTCAGGTCTAAACCAAGATCTTTTTGCAAAATTCGCCATAGAGTGGTCTGACGGATGCCCAATTCTTGAGAACGCCGTGGAATTGACTGATTTGTGTCGTCGGCTACGGAAGCCCGAATGGCAGCGATGTTTTCGTTACTGCGACCGGTGCTTTGTCTTACTGGTACTACAACATCCAACAGCGATTATGTAGATTCAAATTTTTACACCAAGCTTGTGATTGCCGGTCTACTAGGGCGAGAATTACGACCGAAAATTGAAGTTACGGCTCATGAATTTGCGGTCACCGACTCGGAATTTCGGTAGTGAATTTTTATAACTTGCAAACTTTGTTCGTTCTTGTACTTCACCATTATGGAAATATTTCCTATACTGAATGAATTGACGTTGACAGTTCGATGATGGGTCTAAGGGTGCGTTCATAAATTAAATTCAGAGTTGTCAAGTCCCCATTAGAAACTTTCACTCTATTTTTTTTTGTCTAGATAGCTTTACTCGACAGTTATGTAATCACTTCAGAAATATAGAGATAGAGTTTTCAAACAACATATAATACGGTGTCTTCCTTGACTGCGTTAAAAAGATACCATATATTAATATGAATATGAATAAGATAGAAGATCTTGTTATTTTCGATTTTGAATTCCTGGTTCATAGATATGTCCAACTAAAAGTACAGAAGCTTTTTTTGTGAAACCCTGAAATGATTATATATTTCAATGGGTTTCCTCCTTACAATTTCCTAAGACGACATCAAAGAACAATGATATGCTCATATTTCAGCTTACCATGAAATAAACTCAAGGCAAAAAGTAACATTTTGAAAGGAGGAGCCTTTGGATGTTCAGATTGGATGAAGTCACTCAATTCTGCAACTTGACTGATGTACGCTCTGAGCAAGTTGGCTTTTATTCCAGCAGGAGGCTCTATTGTCATTTTCGAACTGTTTTGTAATATCGACACAGGAAAATACGGAGATGGCGTTGACGTCAACCACAATCTGAAGTCTCTATGTGTATTTTCTGGTTCAATATTTTCGATGAGATATTCAAGTCTTGGCATCCAACTAGGAGCCAAATGGCAGTTCTGTAAAATAAGCAGTTACTATTAGAACTTACTTGGTGAGGCGGAAGTTGAGTTGTATTTTATTTTCGGAGAATAGAAAAGTTCTGTTTGTACTAGTGAATGATGACGATGGAATATTAGAAGTTTCTGGTGTTATTTTTATTATTTATTATTTTATTTTAACAGGTATTTCAACCCAACACAGTACTCACTCATTGAAATCTTAACCTAATCATACATCTACAGAGCTTAATATTAGTTACATACAATCATGTCTATATAAACCATAATATTTAAACTCAACAAAAATAAAGTAATAAATTATATCCCCAAGTAACCACAATATGAGTGAACACAGGTATACCAAATTAAACTCTCTTCTCAAGAGGTAAATCTCACTCTCAAGCATCTCCTGAACTCAGCAAGAGATACAGAAAATAAATCCAGATCGCTAAATTCGGCATTGAATACTGACTGAATTCTACAGATGGGAGAGTTCTGGGTTACATTCAGACGACGGAATGGTAAAGCAAATATCTCTTTTGACCTCAATCTTCTTTCCGGGACCCTGAAGGACACAATCTGGAGTGTGGAGGGAACCGAAAGGATGTTGTTCAATATATTGTATAGTAGGCACAAGTCATTTATCTTTCTGCGGACTTCCAAGCTGACTAAATTAAAAAAACCTTGAGCATCTCCATAATCATGAGTTGAGATTTCAACCCCATTTCTGTAAGACAAATACCTCAGGAATTTGTGCTGCACACTCTCTATACGTCTATTGTGACACCTATAGAAAGGATTCCAGACAGGCGTCGCAAAATTCAACTCAAAACAAAAGCATGATACAACGACAAGAGTGCTCTATTACTTTTGAATGATTTTCCATGACGTAGTGTGAATCCAAGCATCTTATTGGAAGATGAGATGACGCTATCAATATGCTCAACAAAATTCAGTTAAGGAATCAAAAATCACACCCAAATCTCGAACACTCTGGACCCTTCGCAGCTGCACCTGATCCACCACATAATGGAAATTAATGGTATCTATTTTCCTTGTGAATGTTATTGTTTCACATTTATTTGAATTCAAAAAAAGATAATTTGCCCTACAGTATTCTGAAAAACGATTTAGGTCTTCCTGCAACCACATGCAATCACATAAAGTTTTTATCCGGAAGAAAACCTTCAAGTCATCTGCATAAAGCAGAAATTTGGCATGACGGGAACATTATTCAAATATATTATAAAAAATAAAGGACCCAGATGAGGACCCTGAGGCACTCCAGAAGTGCTGAAAAATATTCTCAATTTTTGTCCGGCAACACATACAAATTGAGTGTTATCGTAAAAATAGTGATTCATTAATTCATCATTAAGATGATGATAGTTGACAAGAAGACCTTGAACGTAATCTTCAAGTGCGTTATGACAGTAATGAAGCAGAAGGAGTCGGAAAACAGAAAAGGACAGGGATAGAGGCACATACCAGGTTATGCACCTAATGATCGGGCTAAGCAGCCTATTCCATTTGGCAAATATACCCGGGAAAGCACGAAGGTGGTTTAGTGGGGGCTAGTGCCACATGAATCCGCCTCGCTCACTCAGAATACTAACATCCTATGGTCTGCTGGGGGGAGGAATTAGCTTCCCCCTACCTCAGAGTCAGAAAGGAAATAGAGTATGTTGTTGGTAATTTCCCTATCAGTGTCAAAAGTACGATGTCAATTGATTTTGTGCCTTTAATATTTCAACAGCCATTGTAGGGTGTACTGGTCAATCCTTATATACTTGCAAAAATTGTAACGTGTGATGAATTCTTGTGTTGAAATATCCTATTGGTAACTAGCGTCATAGTTTTGCGATGCACTAAATATAATATTCGTAGAGCTTGGTTTGGAATGGCGATTGAATGTCTACAGATTACATAATTCGGATGTCAACCGATAGTTCTAAGAGGTACCGTCGACATAAACCTGGCTGATCCTTTTGACATTTATTTATTTGTTTATTTATTTATTAGAAAGAAGAACACAAACAGGTATTTCAACCCAACACAGTATTCAAAAAAGGAACAAAACTTAATCATCTTACAATCTCAGCATTGCACCAGTGTACATACACCAATTTTAACACTTAACCTAGAAACGCGAAAAGAAAAGAAACAGTTCCCCAGGACTCTAGAGGAAAAAAGGAGAGAAAACAAAATAATAAGCTAATAGGTACACATATTGAGCTTATTCTTCAAACAATTCTTTAGTTGAACAAGGGAAATATTAAAAATATCGACATTAAACGACAATGAATTGAAAGTTGACATAAATCTACATAGTGGCGGATTCTGTGTAACATTTAATCTACGAAAAGAAAAATTTTTAGATCTTAACTTTTTCTCAGGGACCCTAAATGTCACCAGCTGATGGAGGCTCGGGTCTGAGAGGACACCATTCGTTATTGTGTACAACCAACATCAATCATTTAATTTTCTACAATCTTCCAAGCTGATCAAATTAAACCTTTTTTGAGCTTCTACATAAACATGATTATGAATTTGAAACATTATTTCAATCAAACAGTTTTCTTCACATAACCTTATTTCTAATTGATGCTAGACGCTCTTCAGGATTCAACGGACCGGAATTATTTGCATCACATGCATTTTTGTGAGTATCGTAGCTATCTCAATTTCTGGTTCAAATAATTAGAAAAATCCATGAAACCTCCTTCCAAGGAGCTCTTCTTGTGATGTTTGTTTCTCTTGGTGAGCATAGGTATTAGTCGCTGCTAAAGAGCGAATATGTCAGTCGTAGTCTAAGAAATGATATCGGACGAAGTAGTCCTGTATCGAATGTGTTTACTAATGAGATTTATTTTCAGTATTCACTTTAGTCTGTGATTGATGTCATCAGTTTGTTATTATTGAGGGTGGCTTGCTGATTAGAGATTATGTAAATTCATATCTAGCTTTCAATTGAAAATGAAATGCATAGTGCGTTAGGATATGTCTGAGTACCTAATATTCTCATGTTTAGCATCATGATTCAGGATGAATTCTGTTAAGCTCAGTCGTGATTGAAATAAATTGTTTCAATGAAACAGGATAAACTGAAAGCTGAACTGATATACCTGAAAGAAAATCCACGATCCTGCTTCGCAACCACTCTTAACCAATTCTTCTGCTCTTGGCCCTTGGCCTTGTCCCAAAGAAATGGAGAACATTCGTTTCGCCATTTTCATTTTTTCTGCGAATTTATACAGATCAGCTGCAGGGTCTGTTCCAGTTGATAAAACGAATACTAAGGGTACAGTAGTACTCGATTCGGCAAACATTTCAGAGAGATCAGTTGTCTGGGGTTCAACAAATCTTTGTCCCAATTCTTGTGACAGAAATATTTGAATAGCGTTTGTTACTTTGTCAGGACGTAAGCATTTGAGTACGAGTAGTCGTTGGAAAAGAGAAAACTCGGATTCAAATGGTTCTGGGAGCGATTGCCTGAAAAAAAAATTCTTATAGTATTTTGCTCATAATGAGTTAATTCTAGAACCGTATAAAATAATGCAACCTTATACTTATTATATCAAAGATATTATTATAGATATAAGAGATATATTATAGATTATATAGATTGTATCATGGTACATTAGAATTTTATGTAAAATGAACCATAGGTAATCTCGAATTTCAATTATGTATAAAAATTCCCAAAAGAGCCGTGGTCTTTCCAAAAAATTACAGCAGTTGCTATGACTCCGTGGTTTTTCCACTTTTAACCAATAATAACATCCTCGTAAAGCAAAATTTCTTTTGTTTGTATATACTTAATCAAGACATATTTGGACTTGGATCTGTTTTAAAAGCTGGTCCTACAAAACGAAGAATATGAAGAGTGGACCATTAATGTAACGTTATTGTAATGTTACGGCGAAATTGCCGATGAAGAAGTAAATTACAGAAATTCGGGCAAAATGATAGGCACTCTGTTCGGGTGAACAAGAGCACCAAAAAGTAATATTTTGGTGAGACGATTTCTTATTTTAAAACCAATAATAAATAATTTCAATGTTAATTTGTTTGTATTATTTGACTTTTTGCTAACCAATATGTGTGTTTTCTCCATAAATTTATAATTCAAGAAATTATGAGGAAAGATACATGCATGAAAAATTTTCGGAAGCTTTTAAGGGCATTCTCCGGATATTTGGCATCGAATAGAATTGATTTTGTGTATTTTTCCAAAATATTTCAACGAGGCAGTGTTGCTAGTTTCAAGCATTTTGAACTTCAATTACTCCCAGAATTTTTTTGGTTAAACCTATTGTGCCGTATCTATCTTTCACGGATTTTAGGAAAGTATTAATAATCTCACAGATTATACCACCAAAAAAACCTTCAAGCCTTCCACTATGAAATGTTGTTTTATCCACGTTCATAAAATTTGGTGGACAGTTATAACCCATCAGGGTCTTCTGAAATGAGGTTGTGAGGTAGAAATTTTTAATTCTGCTGAATTTTTTGTATAAGTATGAATCTCTCTCCTTCTTCATATATTCATTCTTATACTGTAAATCTGATCGAAATCGACCAATTGGATCATATGTTTGATGATTCGAAATTACATTTTCGTGAACGTTTCAAATATAACAGAGATTTGGAAAAACCGATAGGACCATGTTCTATGAGTCAAATGAACTAGGAACGAGTGCGCAAAAATGTATTATATAGAGATATATTGACCGGTATCTTTCTCTGAATAAAAATTACTTGACAAAAATCTGTTTCTAAGGATGATATTGCTGCAATTCTATCAATTATTAGCATTTTTTGTCTACATATATTTTAAGAATGAGTTAATAAAAATCTAAAATAATGAGATCAAACAATTCGAAAAAACTACAGAAGAATTAATGAAACGCTGAAATGGAACACGACACTCGTTTCGACTTTTGCAGTTTCAGCTTGAGTCTCTTCAGGTATTCATTTTCAATTCAAATGGTTCAAATAATTCTTAATTGAGTCCTACTGCCCGACATGTTGAACATTTCACTGGCCACTTTTCCTGCTAATGAAAATGAAAGTACTATACAGGGTGAGTCTTTGACCACTCCGTTAATTTTAACCATAGGTTCTTGAAATCAAAAGGACACTTTTTTCCCATCGCGTTTTTCCATATTTAGATGCGTTAAGAAGTTAGGAACATTTTAAGTTTTCACATTGGGCATGTAGCCCTCTGTAGTCCTGTTTAGTTTGAATGAAAATTACCTTCCACAGCATCCACTATTGAATCTTAATTGTTCAAAAACATAATTTCCCCTCTAAGAAATGACTCACTCGCTCATGTTTTATCAGATGATTATATCGATTTAATTCCTTTCAACCGTAAATAACTCAAAAATGGTGCAATCTGGGAAGAAAGACGATGAATGATTTTATCTGCAAAAAAGACTAATGATTCTAGGAAGTACAAGATACGTACCTTTAGTTCAAATGATATTTGTTTTTCATGCAATTTAAACAATCTGTGCAGTTGTATTGAGAAACCCACAAGAAATGGAATAAGTCTGTTGATGCCAAAATATGCATGACTGTCATCAAAAACCTTCTACAAGAGATCACTTCAATTGATATTGTCGTTTGAATATTACAGGTGAAAATGCAATTTTTTTTATGAAATTTCAACACCCTATATCTTTTGAACGGGACCAAATTCGGAAAAATATTATGGAAACAAAATGTTTCTTTTGACTTTAAGAATCTATGGTTAAATAAACGCAGTGGTCAAACACTCACTCTGTATATGTATTTCAAGCGAAGATCTCCACCATTTAAATAAAAATATCTCATACTCTTCTGTTTAAAAAGTTCGGCGTTCTTATTGTTTGTAATGAAGTAAGTGTCCTAAAATCACATAGATGGTAGTCTATTGCATCTGTTAGAGGGAGCTAGATTGTCAATTGACTTTTCGAAGGACGGGTGGAACAGTGACGACGATGTTTAGTACGAATTCAGTATGCATCGTTACTTAGTTTACAGGGCGTCTTTTATAAGCGTGTAACTATCGTTCTACCGAACTTGGCTTATTTGGATTTGGATTAGATACTCATCACTCCTTGATGAATATTCAAACGAAGAATATCCCGGAAGATGGATCAAATGCCTTGGATCAATTTTTTGGACTCCCCGATCCCCATACCTGAATCGAGTAGATGTTTCTTGATGGGATGCATAACAGAATATCTCTTTTCAAATGTAATACAAAGAATAATGATGTACAGGTTATGTGTGAATTGTACTCACAACTGAGGTTCCTGAGCTTCAAAAAGCTTTTGGTAGTGCATCTTATTTTCTGCGAATGTGTTGGTGAAAGTTTGGAAGCTTGGCAGTACTTTCAAGGCCAGGATTTCATGCCACGATTTGCTGGACAACCATTCAGGACAGGGGTTTGGCTCTGTCTATTGTAAAGAAAATGGATGATGTGAGATCTTGGACGAATATGATATTCTAGAAGTATTTTTCTTCGAATTAGTCGTCTTCCATTGTTGAGAAGTGAAACATAATTTAATGAAATATCAAGTGTATATTTAATTTTTTACTATGGTATGAATAAAAATCAAAACATACTTCCAGAGAAAAGAGGATAAATCTTGAAAACTTACTCCTATTAATGACCCTCCCGCTAAAAAATGATGCCATTCATGGCCGTCAATTTGTTTGGAATCCATTAAAATTCTGGCGCACATCAGGAAAGCAAAATGAAGTTTGTTCTTTTCAAAGAGACTTCTGCAAACGTTACTGAACAAACTGAATGTGAAATGATCATTTATTATAGTTACTCTCTCGAGAATATCACCTGAAAAAAAAAGAAAAAATTTGGGTTAACCGATTATTTTAGCCTTTTCATGAAATCTTCAGGCTTTCTAATTTTTAACCTACTCGTAGAAACCTTACTGTTGATTCATATGAATGGCTGTTTTTTTATTTCAACCATTAAAATTTTTTTTTTCATTTCATTTATTCATTAGCAATCAGAATACAATAAAATAATTCTATAAGCTAATCAGATGTCTGTAGAGCATGAGGCTCTGAAGTGGGTTTATAGGGTCTTCTCCAATGAAAAGACCCCTTCTGTCCTACTTAAGGTCTGCTGGCCAATTTTTTTTGAGTCTCCGGGTGGTGTGTGGTTCTAGCAATGGCTGTAGAAGGTCGTTTATGTGTCCGTGTAGTTTGTCGTGGTGTTTCTGGCTCTTTTCCTTTATGACGTCCATAACATAAGGTATTTTTAGATCTTCGTGCAATGTTTGATTGGTCACATACCATGGTGCATTTGCTATCATTCTTAGTGTTTTCGATTGGCTTCTCTGTACTAGAGATACGTTGGACTTAGAAGTACATCCCCACAGTTCAATACCATATGTCCAAATAGGTTTTATGACTGCTTTCTATATGAGAAGTTTGTTTTCCATCGACAATTTGAATTTCCTGCTTATGAGCCAATACAGCATTTTAACTTTCAGGTCTATTTGCTTCCATTTTGGCGCTCTTGTTCACCTGAACAGAGTGCTTATCAATTTGCCCAAATGTCTGTGACTTTCGAATTTTTGGGCAAAAGTGGTATCAATCGTTTTGTTTGGACCTACTGATGAATAATCCGTGGTCAAAATCGATTCTGTCCGTCCGTCCGTCCGTTCCGTGAACACGATAACTCTCGAACGGATGAAGTTAGAGAGTTGAAACTTTCAGAATAGGTTTGAGGTATAAATATCTCGGCTAAGTACGTTATTCGGTCAAATCGGCCGAAAAGGTTCGGAGTAACAAAAAACAAATTTTTTTTCAAATAACACTGTTCAAATAAAAATTTTCTTATGGTGCAGACGTATACAAAAATACCACTCTCGACTTCGACAAGCTAATAGTTCTGGAGATACGATTTTTCAAAATTTAAATAATTGTAAGTGGTTTACAAGAGCGCCTAAGCCAACTGACCTCACGTCAGTGCTTTCTAAATTTTTTTAACCACGTGTTCCTTCCATGTTAATTTTTTATCTAAGTGAATTCCCAAATATTTTGTATTATTTGATACTGGTAACTGAATGTTATTTAACTGAACAGGAGGACATTGTCCTTTTCGAAGCGTAAAATTGATTTGCATTGATTTTGTCTCATTCATCCTGATTTTCCATTTGTTGAGCCATTCTTGTATTTCATCAAGGTGCGTTTGTAAAATATTGGATGCTTTTTCAGGATTTTCGTCGGTTGCAAATATTGCAGCATCATCTGCGAATGTTCCGATTATTGTGTTAGCACATGTGGGCAGGTCTGCTGTATATACCAGATATAGAAACGGACCAATAACACTCCCTTGTGGAACGCCTGATTGTATGGGATAAAGATCGGATACTTTATCGTTGACCCTTACTCTAATGCTTCTTCCGGTAAGATAAGATTTCATCAGTAGGAAATAGTATAGCGGTACATACTTTTTGATCTTGTATAACAGTCCTTTGTGCCAGACTTTATCAAAGGCCTGACTGACATCCAAAAAAGCAGATGTACAGTATTTTTTGTCTTCCAGGGCTTTGCTGATTTCACGGCTTATTCTGTGAATCTGTTGTGTGGTGGAGTGATGAGCTCTAAAGCCAAACTGGTGTTGAGGAATCATTTCTTGGTTTTTGGTATCTGACTTTATTCTCAGCAGCAATAACTTTTCCAATATTTTAGACAGAATCGGCAGTAAGCTGATTGGTCGATATGAGGAGACATCATTTGGATTTTGCCTGGTTTTGGAAAGAGAATTATTTCAGCATTCTTCAGTTGATCAGGCCAATAGTTTTGTCTTAGAATAGCGTTGTATATTTGCGTCATTAAAGATACTCCAATCTTTGGGAGTTCTTTGATCATTTTTGGTGTGATCTTGTCCATTCCTGCTGCTTTCCTTGGATTTAAATATTTGATTTCGTTTTGGACTTCTTTCAATGTGAGTTTTTTGATGGTGGTGACATTTGATGGAGTATATAAAAGCTCTCTTTCGATTTCATCGTCTTGGAGATTATCATTGGGTGTGAATACTCTGGCTAGATGTTCAGTAAATGTTTTAGATTTTTCTTCATCCGTTCATGCCCAATAGAGTGTTGATCCTTGCGAGTTGCGTATAGGTGCTATATGAATTTTTGGTCTTTTTGAATTTTTTATTAGCTTCCACACTGTGTTATCATATCTATTGAGCCCCATAACATAATTTTTGAAGGATTGTTCTCTGTCTTTTTTCATCTTGAATTTCAATTGGTTTGTTAGTCTGTTTAGGGTAGTTTTATCTGTAGGTAAGTGTGTTTGATGCCAATTTTGTCTTGCTTTTTTCTTCTGGTTCAGGAGTCTCTTGATTGCGTCTCGAATATTGTATGCTTTGTACGTTTGTTGTGAAGTAGATGTGGCTTTCTGCACAGCTTCTTTAAGGATATCAATAAATGATGTTAGCGCTTCGTCTATCTCCCTGTTGGTTTTAAGGCTCACATTGAGTCGTATATTTTCTTCTATTATTCTTCTGTATTCGTTCCATTCGGTTTTTCTATTATGTAGTCGAGGAATTGGTTGTTTGTGAATTATGAGACTGCTTATGGTGGCTATGATAGGGGAGTGATCTGAGGATAATTCATAACTTGGTATAACACTCATATAGGAGGATGAAATGCCATTTATTATGAAGAAGTCTAATAAATCTGGGGTTTTATTAGTATCCGTTGGCCAATAAAAATAGATTCAAATGTTTTACTTTCAGCAATTAGTTGTATAAAGTAAAGAACGCAATTGGTAACGAAAGATGAACTTCAACATTAGTGATGTGTGGGGAGACGTGGAACCTACTAACAAAAATTCACCGCACAAAGTGGTTTCTGGTGTATAGGGGAAATTTTCGAAAATAAATGATATTTGGGTAAAATGATAGCACGTTGTTCTAGTAGGAACAAGCGCGCAAATGTGAGATCAACTAAATGACCTTCTGAATGATTTTCCCAATGGAGCTAGTGAATTAATAGTGGAAAATTGCATGCCTATTTGTGTTAATCCCTTTGTATTAAAATATTTGATAACTAAATTTTCCAACTCTTAGAAGGAATGTGAAAATATTGGAAACAATGCTATTTTCAAGATTGTTACATGATAACAAGTACTATAATAATGTTCTGACATGACTTATGCTTTTGACAGTTCCAACAACCAATCAAATTTCCCCATTTTGTATCGTATGAACAATTTAACCCAATCATGTCAACATTATATCGATAACAGACCACGGGCTGTTTTCACGTTGCTATGGACACATATTGTTTTAGTTCGATTTTGAAGTTTCAAATATTTAATATTTAGAAATGTCACGATAATATTAATGAAATTATAGAATCGAACATACTAAAAAACACCCTTTACAGTAAGAAATTTGTATGGAAAGCATTTATTGACTTTTGCAAAGATAGAAAGTATCAATTAGATGGAAATCGGATGGCGGAAGAATTGTACGGTCAAAACCACGTGGAATATAACAAGTAAGCTGTTACAAGAAACATATTATAAAGAAATGAAAGCCATTATTGATCAGTTCAAAAGTGTTGTTTTTTAACAAGCGCGAGCTTGATTCGAAGATTCAAGATCGTCTGCCGAAGCGATTGGATTGAATACAAAGGAAAAAAAAATACTAATCATTCCAATAGATCGACCGCGGTTAGTCGATTAGTCAAAAGTGGTGTACAAGAACAACAGCTTATAAAAATTACGGGTAAAACAATACCAACTCAATAAAACTCTACTTGAATATTGACGAAGAACATCATAATCAAATTATTAACAGCATGCGTAGTGGAAATACATTTTCATCAGTTATAGAAACTAATACGTCTTGATCTTAATTCAACTTTTCCAATTGTTCTTTTGTTAATTGCACCTTTAAATAAATTATTTTAGCTCTGTATTTTTTATATATGTAGGATTTAGCATTTTTGGACGGAATGGTGCCAGTGCGGACCTGTGTTGAAAATGTGAAATCCAATATTTTCTTAGCGCGTCTTCGTGTAGCGATAATTCTAAAGATGAAGAACTATGCCCTTTTATTTGTTAGGCGCCGTCTAGACAACCCAATTGAAGGTATATGTTCGAGTCGACATTTTGGATATCTATGGAGTACCAAGTGAGACTCGGATGTGTTATGTGAAAAGGTTGACATGTCTCTCAAGAGCTGTGATGAATATTGGGAAAAGGACGCTGTGTGCAATGGTGGGAACTATGTTAAACCCCATTCGTTTAAAGTGGACCGATGAGAGTTTTTAGGGATGTACCTTAAAAAATTACGAAAGTTCCTGGAGACTGAAGGTTTCTATCGAAGGACTCTAAGTTAAGACGCGGATAAGAACGGTAACCTTGAAGAAAAGACGTTAGGCGAAAGACTCTAAGTTTAGACGCTGATAAGAATGATAACCTTGAAGAAAACACTTTAGACGAAAGACGAATAGACTTTTCGCTTGTTTAGAACTTTAAGCCGAAATTAAGAACTTAGCGATCGTTGTAGAATTTAGACGAAGAACTCAGTATCGGCCTTTGTATTTATATATTAGTCGATAATCTTATTTATTTCTTAGTAGTGTAAATAAACTTGTAAATACAAAAGCTGTGTTTATTTCGACGTTAGACGTTATCTGTGAGCAGCAAGCTTCGAAATCTGTCATAGAATTTTTTTCGAACAATTATCAATGTCTTTGGGTTATTACTACTGAAAGTCAATGGATGGAAATCCTGTTTTTCAAACATTCCTGTGATAACAAAATATATTCTTTATGACCATATTACTTTTTCCAAACAAAATTGACTTACAAAGGATTTTTTCAGACTTGTTCAAAAATCAACTAGACTCATATTTATTTTCAATTCCACATTTTATTTTATTATTGACTCACTTGATTTTTCAGTGACTGCTATGCTATTCATGAATATTGATATAAACCATTCCAGTGAGTATTGGTACATTGGATCTACTTCGGAGAGATCGGTTAAACAAAAGAATAATATTTGAGCTCTGTTTGCAACAGGAATGTAGAGGGCCCGAGTGTTATCTATATCGATTTGTGTGATCTCCGCTGCTTCCACTTTGTTCTGGAAAGGATGTCAGCTTATTATTCGATATTAATGAAGATAGATCAAATATCATACTTTGATATCTTCACTTTTTATTTTCGAAGCTTCCAATGTTATGATGAAATCTAAATCATCTAATGGAGATCCTTCGGATATACTCAGTTTGTATAATATCCTATCTTCAATTTCTTTCAATTCTGCTTTCATCTGGGCAGTTCCGACCACTATTTGTTGCCTTTGTTCTTCAAGATCAGGCCTTTCTTGCATCACGACTAATGCAAGCAATTGATCTTGAAGACCGCTGAAAACATTAAATAAAACATTGTGAGTATTCAACAAGCTTTACGTTGGATACAGTAATGTCATAGATTCACTCTTGGAAAATGATACTATAAGATATTTATTCATCAGTGTATTTTCAGAGAATTACCTTAACGAAATTATGGGAAATATGTTTGAGTGAAGATTGCAAATTATTTCGCAGTTTTTGACCTCATTATCATAAAGCACTTATGGAAGGATAGGTTACTCCTAATCATCTGATATGCCTCTGAACTAAGGGGTCATAGTGCGCAATTTATGTCGCCCATGCTTTCAACCTGATACCATGGATTGTATAATAGAAATAATTAATATCAATAATTAAGCTCTTCATTGCCATGAAATAGAAATCTCAAGGTGAAGTTTACCCAAAGGTGTTCTACCTCTAATTTCATATGACAACAGACAATATTCGTGTAAACTACTAATAAGAACAGAACATAAAACTACTATTATGATTAATTGCTGAGCATACCGAATAACATACCATTCCACCCTTGGAGAATGATTTTTAAAAACAAATTGAGTCAGCTATGAAGGTAATTTGCGATATCCATGACCTTGATTCATAGAGCATAGTATTTCTTATATTCTTTTCTTTGCGCTATTCGAACAAGGGAATTATGAATTCCACGTTCACGAAAACATTTTTGATGTGGCAACATCGCTCACTTTATCCGAGCTCTGTCTACGAAAGTGATAACCGATGGTTTTCACTAAACAAACCATATAAAATGGAATAAGTGCATGGACTATGAATAAAATTGTGTTTTTCAATTATCTAGCAAATCTCAAGCTATAATTGATATTTGTTATACCAATTATTGGGGAATTAACGCAACTCCCGTTATTCTATATCACATATGATTATTATTTTGTGTTAAATATCAAATTCATATCTGAGCTTACGATATCTTTGACCAATTGTAGTAATTGATTGCCTTCAAAACAACTGATACATATTTTTCTCCGACAATTTTTCGAAATTCAATGTGTGACATTTAGATTTCAACCAGATATTAGATTGTGCAAAGGGAACCTTCCCTCCAGTAACAAAGAAGAACTGTTCAGGATGTGTCTAAAAAACTTAAATTTTGAAGATTGTGTTGATGACTCATTTATTTTGTGGAAATCTATCATAAATATTGAAGGAAACACGAAAGGCCTAAAACAAAATTTCCTAGAAATGATGGACGTGACATTTCTGTACAAAAACCCTAATCTTTCTCCGCTCAATACTCAAATAGAGATAAGCCACTATTGAAAATCCCATGCGTTCAAGAACAGAACAATATTTCAGTTTGAATTCAGCACCTGATAACCAAAACCGATCGTATCGTGAGATGAGTAAAGTGAAAATTAGACAAAATAAATGCTTTTTTCAATATCTAACATAAATTTTACTTAATTTGTATAAACTCCTAGATTTTCTCGAATTTTAAAACAAATTATACATCATAATTTTCGGAACGAATCAAAATAAAACAATTCATAAGTATTGGTCTAAGAACGATATCGAATAATATATAATAATAATAATAAGTTTATTTGAAGAAAGGTACTCTTTACATCCAATAAACAGAATATATCACAGAGGTTAAATATAAAATATTTGAGCCTGTATGTGACTTTAAAATAATTATCAAATTCTTTGTTTGTTCTACAGAGATTAAACAATTGAATATAATACCAAAAAAAAATTAAATTTCTCTACTTCCAAATATTGCCTCCAACTGGTAGGGATAATCTTCTCCGGTTATGTTCACACAAACACTCTCATCACCAGGTAAGCATAAATTTTGATAGGATGAATGTTCTCGTGTCTTGATCAGGCAAGCAAAAGTCCATATCGGGCAAGCAAGTGTCCACATCAGGTAAGCAAATGTCTATATCAGGTGTGTTGAATACAGTTTCATTATTAAGTTTTACTTTTGTCATAAAATTTTAATTATTATAATATTTATCAAATTTCCAATAATGCATCTCATTTCGTTATTGATCCAGTTTTTTACTTTTTTCTTGAATGATTTTCCTTTAATATAATAATTTTCTTTAGATGTTTTGGAACCAAGTTGAAAACTATAGGAGCAAAATGAATATGGCTTCTTTGACCTATGCTTTTTTTATATCTGGGTGGTTGGTAAGAGTTTTCCTTATTTCTGGTGCAGTATTCATGTTTTAATGTATCTATTTTTATTTTTTCAGATGCAATGTCTGTTAAAATTTTATATGCATACATTTGCCCCACATCCAGAACTTTTGCAATATCAAACAGTTGTTGGCTAGAAAAGGTACGTTTTTTCCATATATAATTTTTAAAATCCATTTCTGTATCACTTCCAAAGAACTAATATGAGTTTGATATGCTCCACCCCACACGACTATACCATAACTGATCAGTGATTCTATAAGGGCTTGATAGAATATTTTGAGATATTTTGCATCCCCCATATGTTTTCTGATAAATTTAAATTTGAAAAGGAGCCCCTTTATTTTATTCACTAGCTTCTTTATATGTTTATTCCATTTCATATGCTGGTCAAACGTGACCCCTAAGTATTTGACTTCATTTGTTTCTGTTATAGATGTTGTATAATCAACTTTGAGGCTTCCCACATTTGGATCCTCTGAAGAAGGGGTGCGGATAATCATGTAATCGAATATACATAAGGTAGGTATTTTCTTGTCCAAAGATTCATATATATGAATGGAATGGCTGAGCCTAATTGATATTTTCCTCTAAAATTGAGTCAACATCTTATTTAGATTAAGAATTCAGGCATATTATCCTCAATAATGATGACATAGTATTCACTTTTCATCTCGAAATTGACCTACCCGGCTGGCTTTGTTTCGATAATATTTTATTTCGAACGTTGTTAAAGTGCTATGGATATCAAAAACGATGGAACATGAAATGTTATAGATACATAATCGCAAGAGATTTCAAATCACATTTGAATATTTCGTATTTGCTACCTACTATTTACATTCAACGAGGGCTAGGCTGACTACTCATCCATATGAGGAACTGATAAATTACCTCATAATATTGATTCTTACCTCGGCACCAGAGTGAAATTAACCAAAAGGACTTTCACAGTGATTTCTGGCGTATAATGTGGATTGGGAAGTTTTGTAGTTATGTAAAATCTGAAGTTGTTATCGTAGGGGACTATTGTTTCTCCTAACTTCATAACCATAGTGTTCCCTTGTTTGAAAACCTGTCGCATCAACACTGGATCTAGAGAAGGATCCAGTTCCAGTCCAATGTTCTCGATTAGAACTGGTTTTCCAAATCTAACAGCCGACTCCAACGTCCTAATAAGATTTTTATCCGAGAGCTTCGCCACAGTTAAACCAGAATTCTTCTCCTTTGAACATATGTTAGAATCAATCAGATGCATTAGTCAAAATGATTAATTATAATTAAGGTCAATTGTCGATTCATATTTTTCAATAACATTGGATTCAGAATACTGACTAACAAAGAAACTGCAGCACCCAGAAGATATCGTTTCAATTTCAATTTTGTTTTTGTAGAACATAAGAAGTGTGGCAAGGTGTAAAAGATAGAAATTCGAAGAAAAAAACGGAGAGTTTACAATTTTTTGAGAGATTTTGAAAATTTGTTTCTAATGTGTTTGTCTACAGCGATTATCTATACCAAAGGTGCCACGAATATTTGGCTACTATTCGGTATTCGGCCGAATACCAAATCATGGACAAAAAGATCATATTACTCAAATCAAATATTTGTCGTTTTGATCAAAGTTAAATCGCTTTTCAAGTTCGGTTTGCAGTGAAGATCTCAGTGTCACTAAAGTTGGTACTTTCTCAGCAGTCTCTGCCTTTCCCAGATATTTTGATGAAGTATCTCCATATGGAATCACTTCAGAGATGCAGAAGGTACCTGAGCTAGTTATTTTTGTAATCTCTTCGAATGGTTTGAGAAGTTTGATATATTACCTATATTTACCAATATATTTTCTGAACATAATAATAATAATACATTTAATTACATTATAGAAAGGAATGTCCAATTCAAATAAACAATCAAGAACAGAGGCTCATCCCAAACAGAATATAGCCTGTGTGTTCTATTCGAAATTAAATTGAATCTTTGTATGCCCTTATGAAAATCAATAAGTATCCATGTCGGGAGATAATTGACAATTTTTGTATCCAAATCGGTGTATGCCTGTCTTATTCCGGTGAAATGCGTCTTGTGTCGGTGGTAATAGTTTTTCATGTTTATAATCTATTTTTAATTAGGTCATGAAATTTATCTCCCCATCCTCGCATATCCATCTCCTCAAGTGTGTACGAAATCTTTTCCGATTTCTAATGTTTATGATCGTTTTAGGAATATGCTGGTATATTCTAGGAGCTAGATATCGACTTGATCGTTGCCCAATTTTTCTTTCCGCTCGAGGTAATTTATATTCGCCTAATTTTTGTCTTGTCCCGTGTTCGTGTTCCAGAGTTGATAGCTGTATCTTTCCTTGTTGTCAATATTTATATAACCCCCAAGAATATGATAGTTACAGTCGCACCCTTTTTACCCGACAAGTATGAGTTCAAATTTCCATTAAAGACTGCGGTTGATGTACTTGGTGATCTCTAGATACAAGTCAATTTTACTTCCGTAAAAGCATACAAGAACTCGACTTCTAAAACGTTTATTTCACCGAGAGTTACTACTTCAAATGATAATTCTATTGACTCCTTCACAAAAACAAGTACTTTACAAAAACAAGCATCAATTGTTTTAGTTAAGTACTTTATATTGATTCACATCAGACATCGAAACAAAAAAACAAGAAAAAAATGCCGATGAGGAACGGCACATGAGGGAAGAAAAGATAAATTATTTATATATATAATGAATGAGAGGTTTCAATGTGTGTACTTTTTTTAATTCAATTTTTAATTTGAAAAAATTTTAATTGTTCCTTAGTTCCCATGTGTTAGATTATTTAAAGTTTCATGTACAAGGATACAGCTCGCTTTTGCTCTAATAATCGCTGCATTAAATAATAAGTAGAAATTCAGCGTGTGCTCACATCTGGTACTAGCTGGTGGTTAACCAAGTGATGTTCTTGTCGAATAGATTTACGTTTCTGCTCTGCGGAGCCTGAATGGTTAAAATGGGTGACAATGCGTCTTGCAGTAACTACCATCTCTAGTAGGTCTGGTTGAGATTTTAGCGACTCCTTTATTGCTCGTTGTAATGAATGAATAATGGATCTTGCTTTTAGGAATATTCCATCTTTAAATTATGGCATTGAGATCTTTCGCAATAGTCGCACCAGAATGTGAGCTGGGAAACAGTTTCTTAGTTAAAACACCATGTTCCATAATGAACTCTGGAGATATACAGTGCTCAGTGAAGCTCATGCTGTCATGTCCATATATCTGATGTCACTGATACTGCTGATGCCTGCGAAATACTAGCATATATTTTGAACCGAATTCTACTGTATATATCAGGAACAATTTGCTCGGTCATGTAAGTGCCACCAGGTACTTTATGATTATAAGAATATTGAAGACCTCCGGGTCAGTCGTATACTTGTACCACAGCGCCACAAAGGTTCACACGGCGACGATGTCCTGTTCACGATTTTTTTTTTGACGGCATTCATGCTTTTAAAGATTTCTAATGATCGTGTTCACATAATGACAAATCGTAGAAAATAAGGGCAGGTCTCGTTTGATCAAAAAGCACGAATCATATTTTTTTTTGTGACGAGAAACTTTGAAACGAGAACTTTTTGACGAACCGTGAAAAATAATAATTCCATAAGCAATGTCCCACTAACCGTCATGACGTATCGTGAATCGTAATATTTGACGAATCGTCAATGACGTAGATGATGTATTGTCCGGTCAAAGTATACATACCAGGTTACCAAAATTCGCATAGAGCTGAAAATTGGTAGAGATGGTCAGGATACTATTAGAAAAAGAGGGTGAAAAGCCCCCAAAAATCCCATTGTTGCTAAAAAAGTTGTTCAAGGTCAAAGGTCGCGAAAATGGGTTTTTTGCTTTTTTCAGCCAAACGGTGAGTTTTATCATAAAAATATCTCTGACATGAATTGAAGACCGTGCAATTATCTACAAAAATTGTCTCTATACTTTTTTTCGTAAGAGTCAACATTTCCGAGATATGAGCGAAGAAAGTTGTATGCTCCATAAAATGCATAAGTACGCCACGTTCATTCGTCACTGGCGCCGTAATGCGAGTTGAATTCTTTTTCTTTCGGTATATTAACTTTAAAAAAATTAATATTAACTCAAAAGAAACTAAGTCCATTGCCTTCTACGCCAGTGCAACCTTGACGTCTGTTTTTAAAATGTTTGAGAAACAAGATTTACTTGATTGTGCCGAAGTTTTCAAAAATAATAAGTCTTCTCCAAAAGACATAATTATTCATGGAATTCGCTTTCTTCTTGCCATGACCGGAGCTCCAAAAAAAATTACCTGCATTGATAAGTTCCGTTACGTGTGTTCTGTCAAAAATTCTCGTAACAAAAAGCAAGTGCAATTGGCTTCTCTTCCTCCAACCTCGGCTTCTGCACAACAACATCTTCTTCGGGTATATTATCAAGTTCAAGTGTGGCTTGGTAATCAATTAGACCCAAAAGACTGGGGTTGGATGTTGATTGATAATGCATTAGAACCTGTCCAAACATTACTTCCACCTGCACCGGAAAAACTCCTCAAAGCATTTTTTGCAATTGTTAAAAAGGATGTAATGCCAAATGTGGCTGCAAAAAAGTTGGGTTGTTTTGTTCCTTAGCCTGTACAAGTTGTCAAGGCCAGCTTTGTTCTAATACTGAATCTCCATTAGAAGAGGACTCATTTCATATAAACGACGAGACATCCGATACATCGCTTTTGGACGAGTTTATTTTCACTCAGCTCGAAGAAGAAGACGGAGAACAAGAAGAAACAGATGTAATAAATGATTATAATTCGGACCAATAATTTTATCACATTCTTTAAAATCAACGACAATTTTTTTATCATTTATTAGTACAGATCGGTTCGTGGAATAGGCCTACCGGGAGACCACGTTAAAAAAAAACGCGTCAAGTACACTACCTCACAGGTGACGTGGAAACGTGTGCATTTTATGGAGCATACAACATTCTTCGCTCATATCTCGGAAACGGCGATTCTCACGAAAAAAAGTATGGAGACAAATTTTTGTAGATAATTGCACGATCTACAATTTATGTCTGAGCTATTTTTATGATAAAACTCACCGTTTGGCTGAAAAAACGAAAAACCTATTTTCGCGACCTTTGACCTTGAATAACTTTTTTTAGCAACAATGGAATTTTTGGGACTTTTCACCCTTTCTTTCTAATGGTATCCTGACCATTTCTACCAATTTTCAGCTCTATGCGAATTTTGGTAACCTCACCTCTGTTATTTGGTCTAACTTGACCGGACTAGTAGGTAAATATCCAGTTTGAACGAGCCGTTAAATTGACTTATATTTTTACTTACTAGCTTTCTTTCCTTCTCCTCCTCTTGAGAGCTCTCTGCAGCACAACAAACACTGGGTCAGTTTATTTTTTCCACTATAAATCTCATAATATACCCATATGGACAATTTTTTATTAACTGGTGTCCTTTTTTAACTAACAATCAATTGAAAGAACGAACTTCTCAACAAAATCGCTATGTTTTTATTATGTATGCTAATTTGACAAAACGTGCCGTGACGTGATTTACTCGCAATTGAAACAACCGTGTCAAATAGACGCACGCCCGTCCTCGACGACGGTGACAGGTTTCGACTTGTCTTATTTGAAATATCCAGATAGGACTATAATATTCAAGTAATAAAAAATGTTTACATGAAAAAACCTTCACGATTTTCTCTCTTATATTGAATCCTTTAATCTTTTCTGTACTATCTGTGTTTTATAAAAAAAATAAAAATTCAGACGCCTCCCTATTCTTTGTCAGCAAGTATAATGAATGAAATATTATCAATTAATAATAACTACAATAAAATTTCCTCATTTTGATTGTGTTTGTGTACTGAAGCCATCTTATGGCGTTCAGGAAACGAGCAAGGATCAACTTTTTTCTGCGAGGATAACCGTTTACTGTATAAGAAGAGGAATGATGTAAAAAGTATGTAGACGTTCGACCTCAAGACGAATTTTGGTGCTGTGACCACAACCAACTATGGTTACCCCAAAGGGTGACGTCATGGTAACATGATAGTTACCTTTGGCATTTCTGACAGATCTGAGTTTTTCAATTTTTAACTGTTATGTTCGTGATGAGGAATATCTGCACATTTTCAGTGGGATAACTATTGAAATGTGTACTTGTGAATTACTGCCTAATTAAAATAAAATGAAAATTCTAAACTTGTCTCACTCAAGTAAATTAGAATGATAAATAATGTAATTGAAAAATATTACTTCGGTGCCATTCTGAAAGAATTTTTCCAAGGCCTACAAATAGACAACCGACGTTTTACCATATTTGCATTAGCATTGCAAATCGGTCGATAAGTACCAACAGAAACGTTACTTAGTCAGCAGAGGCATCAGTCAACAAATTATTGAAAGAAAAATATGATTAATACCGCATCCCCTTACATAATACTAATTCGAACAAATTTATCGATTCACCTAGTTATGGTTTTGCTTGGCTCTCACAGAATCACTCCACTGATTTAAATATTTGTCATTAGGAGCGTTGATTCCTTGTTTATTCAGGTAGCAATTCAGATGAGACGATTGAAAAAATCTTGAACTAAGTACAAGCTTACCATATTTTTGACCCATTTATTTGCTTGTCCTTGAGGGTCAATAAAAAGTGGCCAGCGTTTCGAACACGATACTAAAACTGCATTTTCGGTAGACAAATAATCTCTTGGAAGTCCACTCAGCTGCCATGATCTTATTGTGATTGGCTCTCCCAGAGTGGCCACAGTGTCATAGTTATCCGAGTGAGGTATGTTTTTCTCACTCACCAAATTTTTCCATTCTGAGAGTAGTCCCTTCTGTACTTATCAGTGAACGGTGTTAAGTATGCAATAGCACCGGCGCTCAAAAGAATATCTCCAGTTACATTCACTATACTGCTTTCTATATTCTCAATAGTACCTATCCATCTGACCCTTTCGTCGCTCAAACCCGTCAAGAGTCTAACCGCTCTGTTCATCCTTTCTTCACACAAGGCGATGCTCTGTTCCTTCTCTAATTTGAATGCCATTTTTTCTTCCAGTTGATCCTGCAGTACTTGTAGGCCGTCCATTACTGCTTTCATTCTTGCCTTCGCTTCCGACAAAGCTGCCATCGTCTTATCAAGATCCTCTTGAGCTTGCTTCAAGGCAGCCTTTTAGGTGCAACACTTTTATTGACGAAATAGAATTTATACATTGCATGGACCCACATGCAAAGTGACGTACAAGCTTTGAAATCTGAAAAAAAACAAACTCAATTGTACTTCAACTGTAGTTGGAGAAAACCCGATTTTGAGTTGATGTCAGTTTTTTGGGCTCTTGTTCCTTGTGGAACCTCTTGTTTCTAGTGCAACACATGATTAGTTTTAACTTGAATCACATTGAAGAAATAATGAGATCTCTGAATTTCGTGAAAATTGTCGAGCTGAAAAACACAGTTCAGTTGAAAACATTCAAGCATTTCAAAGTTTACAAATGAGCTCATGCCACTCTGTTGCAAAGTTTGATTTGTAAAGAAATAACTTCTAATGACTATTAAAATTCAATTTGATCTGTCAAGAAATATTAATCACTTCCAAGTTTGACATAATATGGCCAAGACTCATGATTTACAGTGTGCCTGTAAATAAATGCGAAGAACTTTGGGAATGATTCTTTAGTAAAAAATGAATGAGGTTACTTCCTTCAATTTTTTTCGAAATCGCCTTCCTTTTCGCGTTTCAGCCCTCAGAATGGGTAGATATGAATTCGCAGGTTTGAATTATTTTTAGCGGTTCTTAGAATCGAATTGTTATGAATATCCACACGTTCGATTAATTGCATAGTTTGTTTTTCAGAGATTTTTTTAACCTCCATCTTAATTATTAGGGATTGAAAACAGCCACACCTATTACTTTTTCTGTTATATCTGTTTTCGCGAATACGAGAATCAAATTTTTTTCCTCAAATCCTTACTCAATTTCGAGAAAAAATGTCTCCTGGATAATTTGTATGATCGATTTTGTTTTCAGAATGAATTAAAATTTGTAATGAGTGCTTATCTGAGTTACATTCAAGTTGTTGACGAGAAATTTCTGATGATGGACACAACATATTTCCAATTTGAAGACATTTTTCATTAACAAGAATTTGGAATGGCCCTGGGTTCTCCTCTGTCTCCTATTTTAGCTGATTTATATATGGAGAATTTTAAACAAAAAGCTCTCGACCTATATATACTAAAACCCAAATTATGGAAGATATATGTAGATGATACTTTCATTATTTGGGAACATGGAACGATCACAATAGATAGATTCCTTCAATACCTTAACAAACAAGAAGAATCTATTTAATTCACAATGGAAATCGAGAAAGATAAGCAACTTCCATTTTTAGATGTATTTGTTCATTAACAAAATGGAATCCCAAGAACCAGTGTATTAAAAAAAACAACAACAGGTCAATATCTACATTTGAATTCCAACCATAATCTAAATACTTAATTAGGAGTGGCAGAATGTCGATATTGTAGAGCAACATATATATGCTCTACCCAACAAGAGAAAAATGAGGAAAAAAATAAATCACAAAAACACTCGGAAGTAATGGTTATCCCAAAACGATATAGGAAAGGCCAAAACAAATAACATATAATACTCTTGAACTCAATACAATACATGAACATTGAAAAAAAAACGATGTAATTGGCAATAAACACTTGTTTCAGGAATATTTTGTACGCATTATTTACATAAAATAGTTTGTATTCAATTTGATTTGTTTATAAAAAGTGAAATCCTCATTTCATTATTATTTCGTAGATTCTAATATTTTCAAGTTTTAAATTTCGATAGGCTATTGTTTCATTCTAAAATACCCAGTACTAGTGTAATATGTAAATTGTTTCTATTTCAACTACCTAGCACATGATGTGGCATATGGCAAGGGCGATGTTGTTGCTCGTGCATCTCAAAGGATTTATCAAGCCAAATATCCTGATCGAAGATTACCCCACCACGATACATTCTCGACGACTTATCAACGATTAAGAGATACTGGAAACTTAAATTTTCAAGAGCCTCGGTCAATGTGAGGCAACACTATGTAGCAGTTGACGATCAAATACTTCAATCCTTTGAAGAAGATCCAACTACAAGCATTCGTGTCGTTGCTCTTTGAGTTTCCAGTCTCTCTTAATCGTCGATAAGTCATCGAGAATGTTTCGTGGTGGGGTAATCTTCGATTAGAAATTTGACTTGATAAATCCTTTGAGCTGCACGAGCAACACCATCGACCTTGTCATATGCCATCACCATATCAGCATAGTCACGTTGGTGAAATTAGGTATATCAACAACCAAAATTAAAACAACAGTAGCAAAAAAGTCGATAAAAGTAACAAAAATAAAAAAATATAAATTTAAAAAACTGAACAACGCGGCACAGACAATTCTAACAGCAGAGACAGTTAAATCTCGAATGACGGTAGGGTCAAGTCAGCGGCGACTAACCCAATCCAACCTAAGGATAGAAATAGTAATAATAATTCACACGCGTCTAAAACGGGCAGGTAAAATTTCCTTGCTCGCTGTGTTGTCTCGAAATCCGTACTTTTATTTAGGTGCTCCTCTCTTCACTCTTCTGACTAAAACCTTATTTGCAGTATTATATATATTATTATATAGTATATATATATATATATAGTATATATATAGTATTATATATATAACTTACGTTAATAGCATATGGTTAGCAACGTTATAAACCAAAGAACATTTTAAAATAAAACTAAGTTTGTAATAGCTGTAACTTTTTTTTTTTTTCAATAGGAGTGGAGATGTTTTCATACTTTCATAATTTTTTCTTTAATAAAATGCCCAGGAGTTAATTTTGTGGTGTTATCTGTAACAATAAATACGTTTTTTTTTTTTCACACACACTCATGTAGACTTAATACAATAAAAAAAAATGCATGTAAAAGCATATACAAAAAAAGTTATGGGGCTTCGAAGGGTACATTTTGGGTAATTTAGAAAAATCTAATAAACAAATCATACCTCCGTAACCGTAATACTAAGGACCCAGGTTCCAAGACTGAAAAGGTAGCAAATGACCCTACCAACACCCCAAAAAAATTTGACGGTCCATATGCTGAGTACCCTGTATACAGAGTGCGTCAGAAAAAAAAATGTTTTCCAAACGAGTAGAACAGTCAAAATAAGGGTAAAATAATATTTTTCTTATCTTCTCTTGTCCCATGACGTGGAATACGGAAATGAAGGTGAAACTCCCGTTCCGTTTGAACATCAGACTGGCTATTTTGAAAGTACAAGCGTAGAGTAAACAAGCCATGATTGCAATCCAGACCATGTTGAAAACTAAACCTGCATATCTTCCTTCATCCAATACGCCGATCTCTAACACCACATGATTACTTTTGATCTACTACCCATTCGAAGAACAACAGTTTTTCTGATGAACTCTGTATTTCTCTTTAGAGAATAGACAGAATAGAGAATAGAATACTCAAGTAACTTACAAATTTCGATTGGAAACTAACCTTAGAAATTTTTTCTGGCTGAAAGCCTTCATCTTCTACATATTTTGTGAGTTTTTCTATCATATCTTCTGTGATCGATTCTTTGTCAAAATTCATCAAAGATGACAAGAAAACTCCAGGATCAGCCAACATTTGCCTTCCAGGTTCCCAATAGTCCAGAACTTTCTCTCCGATTTTGGTCCCAGCAACCTTGAATATAAGTTCGGTTGACTAAATATTTGAAAATGAAAAAGTTGCATTACCTTATTCGGTTTTATGTTCTTTACTATACATATAGCTTCAATTACGTAGACGACACCTGCCGGGGGTCGTTTCATGGTTCTCACTTCTGATATATCATTTTTATTCAATTGTTTCAAGCTTTCCTCGGCAGCTAGCAATGCAGGCATTGCTTCCTCTAGAAAGCTTAGTCAGTTATTCTGAATCAATTAAGAAAAAGTTGATTATATAACCTAGATCTCGTTTAGCATCTTCCGCAATTTCATGAGTGGCCATAGCTTTTTTAGTCGCTTCAAATTCCTCCCTCTCTACAACTTCCTTTGTCTCCTCGGCTACTTTCTGAAAAGAATATCCATAAACGATTACTGATATTAACATATTCTCTCTACAAATTTCCAATTCAATGGGATCGTTCTTTATTGGAATAGTTTGATTACATCTATAAAGCTCGGGATCTCAGGTTAACTGACATCCAAAACTTAGTGGAAAATATATTTTCTCTATTTCAGTGTCGTAATTACAGTACTAAAAACAGTGTTGTAATGAACTCATAACAGCATTGTTTTTAGTTATATTTTTCGTTTTGTGGTTGACAACACTGACATCCTACCATTTCGAATGTCAACATGTGTCCATTGCATGTCAATTGTCAATATTAAACCATGTAGAGATTGAACGCATTCTATGATCTGTCAATTTTCGTATCAGTCACACCAACTGCGAAAATAAAATACAAAAGGCACTAGGAGGTATAATCTGAATTTTTCATTGAATTCCAATAAATTTCTCACAATTCTTGACTGAAATAGAGAAAATATCGTTTAATACTCGTTGCAGAAGGCAATTCCAACACTCATGCATTCAAAAACTCGCTCCTTCGTCACTGGTTTTCGAATTTCGCATTCGTGTTGGAATAGGTGCCCATTCTGCAACTAATTTTAGAATATACTAATATGTTTGGGTCAGGATTAAAAAAATAATTGCAATGTTATATCTACGGTGCTGAAGATCTACGGTTGACCGAAATAAACAAGAATTCTCGTTGACATAAATTTTATGTGCTATCCATCAAGTTTTTGTCCGAATATCTCGGTCAAGTTGGTCTGGGCAGAATCCGTCGAATAGCTCAGCATTCATGAGCATCTAGTTGGTTACCTCAATGACCTCAATGTTTCGATAACTCATAAGATATTCATAAGATCTGAACAAAATTTGTGCTGATATTGAGGTTATTGATTTCTTGCATAATATGGGCTTCTATCATATATTTGTTGAGTGTAGAACTTTCTTTATCTTTACGTATATTCCGGTTCTTGCTTCACTTACTCACTGAATTAAATTGATTACACTGGTCAACAGTGGTTTTGGTGACTAAGATTTTGGAGGTGATTTCATATGAATTAGATGCCCTGAATTCAAATATGCTATTAGTTTCTGCCTGTCAGCTCGAATTTTGAAGATATCAACATTTTTGTGAATTATACATTACACTATTTTAAAAGAAAAACCATGGTTTAAAGAAACAAATTAATAAAAGAATTTTTATTATATTACACAGACATTACAGATATTATTCATTTTATATTATAGAAAACAGAATAAGTCATTATTGAAACCAATTACTCACTAAACTTTTCGGAAACTTCTTTAGCATGACATTCTTGAATGTATTTTAGAACAATACCGTTTTAAAGACCAGCAGTAATCTGCCATCATGTGAGTATCCCATCTTCCTTGATAGCGATCCTCCATACATTTGATATCTTGGTGAAATCTTTCACCTTGCTCCTCACTAATGTCGCCTAAATTATCAGGAAAACGGTCTAAGTGGCTATGTGAATAGTGCACCTTAATGCTCATGTTACACCCAAGTGATCTGAAATTATTCAGCATCTCATTGACTAATTCAACATAGTTTTCAGCTTTGTGATTAGCCAGAAAATTTTGGACAACTGAAACAAATGAATCCCAGGCATTTTGTTCAATCGCAATCATTGAATTTATGAATTCAGGGTCTTTAATCAGCTGTCTTATTTGTGGGCTATCAAATATTCCTGCTCTAATTATTTCATTACTCAGCTGAGACATTTTTTCCCTATATATGCAATGCATGATTCATTTTTATCAAGAGCCTTTACAAACTGCTTCATTAGACCCAGCTTGATATGCAGGGGTGGAAACATGATTTTCTCTCGCGGAACTATAGGCTTATTGATGATATTCTTTCCCCCAACATCCATGTCTTCTCTTCTAGGCAACTCTTTTCTAACCCAGTGTTGCGTTTTGTCTCTGCTATCCCAGAGGCACAAGAACCAAGGATACTTGGTGTGGCCACTCTGTTGTTCAAGGAGAAAGTTTACCATTTTTAAGTCTACACAAATCTCCCATTGGTGTTCATAATACTTTATTTTTTCCAAAACCAAAGCTATGTTGTCATATTGCTCTTTCAATTCAGTTGAGCTAGCAATTGGTATTGAGCCATATTAGTTCCCATTATGTAGAAGAACACATTTCAAACTTCGCTTTGAGCTGTCAATAAATAGGCGCCAATCATCCGGAATATATTCAGGAAGACCCATTTTTACCAGGAGTTTTCTAATAGCGTGGCAAAATACAAGATTTTGTTCTTCAGAGAAAATGTGGCAATCTTTGTGCAATAAAATGTAATTTTCGTTCCTGGTTCAAGCAAATTTTTTTGCTTCAACCTGGAAGCGAGTAATTCAGAAGCTTCACTAGACAGGTTGAGATCTCTAGTGAGGTCATTTAACCATCTTGGTTGAAACATTGGGGAATTGATGACATCGTTTCAAATTCACTGTCACCTTCAGTAGTGTCAGAATTCTGATCAGAGGGACATGTGTCCTCACAGAGTTCTGTAGCTGCTGAAAAGTTGGAATTGGCACTTCTTCTGAAAGAGGCATAGGGCGTCTTGCAGAGACTAAATCTGCATAAGTCCACTTGTTACGGTTATTTAGATTGATTCCAGTAATATTTACTAGGCAGAAATAACAGTCATAGAAGTGATTTTTTGGTTCTCTCCAAACCGACTCCGAATTTCAGACTTTTCCTTTTCCCGGTAGTCCACTGTCGTAAATGCTCTGTACAAGTTCTACAGACAATATGTGGTGCCCAGGTTTGATCCTTATCACCAAGCTTAACACCAAAATATCCAAGATAAGCCCTCTTTACAAAGTCACTAATAGTTTTTCTGTTTTCCAAGAACGTGTATTCTCCGCATATGTAGCAAAAATATCAGGATGATGTTCACAGCCTCTTCTACTTGAACATTTCTATTCATCAACACAAATACAACAATTCACATTAACAATTTACATTTTAGATTTACTTTTCAACAACTCGTTACTAAAGAAAAATTTCATATGACGCTAAGTTCTATCTATCTGCACCGCAGGAATTTATAAACTAACCTCAACTCTCAACTGCAGTTGAAGTTCACTTCAGACTGGACAGCTCTATATATCGGATTTCTATGGAACTAACTGGATGACACTAAATAGGATTAAATCCCACTTGTTAACAGTTTGTCAACCAATCAGTTATATATCTCATATTGTTAGTCTTCTATTTGTAATAAATGAATTAAAATAATAATTAAAATAAATATTATTATTTTAAATTCAATTTGTTGCAAAGGAATACTGATAATAAGGAAGATATACAAGAATCTATCTCTTGTATAAATTTTACAACACATACAAAGTATTAAATAGGAAAAAGCATTGATAGATAAGTGAATTTATCTAAAAATCTAGAGCTGATACAGAAAAACTGGTATCATATTTAGATTCAGCAATAAAAATATAGTTAAAATCAGCTCAAAAATTCTAGGCACCAAAAAATTTTTTTTTGTAGTCCTGTGTTATTTGCCTTATGAACGGACTCTATAGAAAAGGATTATGAACCTTACCGTATCTTCTGCAATTTTTCCTATCATGATATTAGCTTCTGTAGCAGCTTCTTCGAGTGCCGGCTTCATTATTTCCAAGTTAGCCTGTAGCACTTTGATTTCTTCAGAAGTATTATGCAGCTTTTGCAAACCTTCGACGAAAAACCAGTGACCAATTAGAAAATTTTTATATTCACAGCTTACCTATTCTGAGTCTAGACGTTCCTTCGAGAAGGGAGTTTTTTCGGGTGTTGATAAGGTTGGAATAACTAGATAGTAATTCTAAATATGACGTTGGAGTAACATAATTGTGCCTGGATAGTTCTTGGCGATAAAATTCACTTGCATCTACTACACTAGCATGCATAAATTGGCAGACAACTACTATTCCTTTCAGAATCTCCTCTGAACAATCCAATTCCGGAATATCATCCAAAAACTGGATAGCCACAGACTGTAAAGATGATATGTTTAGGAAATAAATTGTGGACAGAAGAAAAGGGTCTTAGAAAGCCTCTTTTATATACAAAGTAAATCTCTGGTGTGGGTAATGTAAGACACGAAAGATTGTTTTGTCCAAATGTAATAAAATTTGAACGCAGGTTGATATTTTCTTGGACAATCAGCTAATTGAAGTTAAAATTTATTGAGTGGTGGTGAAGAATTGAGCTTGAACACAGTGTTGAACAGATAATATACTCGTAAGAATACTATTATTAATAATATCAGAATATAAAGCATAAATTCATTTGGCCAGTTGAATTTATGGACGTGTATAAGTACTAACAGTTTTATCCCATATGTAAAAATCAATAACAGTAAAGGAAATTGAGTTATTTGATATTTCTAGTAGTGGGCTCCCCTTTGAGCCACTCAAAGGTCAAATTATGGTGGTATGGCAGGATGAAAGTAACGGTTCAGAGCGAAGACATAGGGTTGCATAAAATATTCTCCCATATTTCTACATGTAAGTTAATGGAAGAAATATGTTGAATAGCAATTCGATTCGGTGACTGAACTTTGATGAGGACAACTCATCTCGGTTCATGACAGGTTAAAGTCTTCAAGTAGAGTTGTCTCGCAGTTGTTAATCAATAACAGCAGGCAAACTTTGGTAAAATATCGAGAAATGAGAATAGAAAGCCCAAAACTAGAAACTACCAATTATTCCATTCAGAAATCTTCTACTTAGCAAGGATAAAGTGTGACTCAATAGTGAAGTGATCTACACCTCATGGAGTTGAAACGAAGGTTTTATAGAAAAACAGAATAAATCCTCCAATAAAAACTTTCTGAATAAAAATGAAATATTTCAAAACCAGAAACTGTATATCCGTAAAATGCCTCTTCCATTAAATTCTTGATGAATCCACACACTATTCGTGGATTATTTAACGATATTATATATATTTTGTTCAAAAGAATATATACACCATTAAATAATACGCAAATAGTATGCCGGGACATCATTCACTGAAAAAGAATATTACGGAAAGTTGAAAAAAAGAAGTGTTCTTATCTGGCTCCACTTTTTGTGAGCATTTTTTTTTCTTTTTCTTTCGTTAAAATCTTGGGAAATTCGATTTCCTCCTATCGGCCAATGACTAAGTAAACGGATCGTAACATAGATCCTAGATGCTTTAAAGAAAGATGTCTAGAATAATCATGTATGCACTAATTCGATTTTTTTTGATAGGTTTTGCGACAGGAGGATTCTTTGCATTTCGCTAGACGTCGGCACACAATTTAAAGTCCAATCAACAAGCCTTAAGCAGTTTCGCGCTCTAGGTTTGAATATATTATATTCCGGTGATTCCGGAGGAGACCGTCAGATTTTAGGTGAAGTATATACCAGTCAAGACAGTTTCGAAACAATGTTTGGTTTATGGTTGGGGGCCTTTAATGAGAGTCTATAGGGTGATTTGTCCGATTCGACTGATTTTTCTTTTATTCATAACTTTGGTATGGCTTGATCAATCTTGATGAAATTTTCAGTGTAGAACAATATGATTATCTTCTTTCAATAATTCCAAAATTTTCTCAAAAATACAGGGTGGGAATTATGATAAGTTCAGATTAAATTTGCAGGTTGAAAAAACACCCTGTACATTCCGTTTTCAAAAATTTTCTACATGCTTCAGATTCTATCATAAGTTTACATTACTGGAGCGTTTTTATTTTTTTTTTTGGCACACATACAGTTTTCCTAGAAAAATTTTTCAAGGATGAACAATATCGTTATTTCGCTCCAAGGCAGTGAGGATATTCTGAACTAAAATGTAAACCGGTGTCGTCCAATGATACAAAGCTCTTCCTGAGTCCTAAAGTAGTTCTTTCAAATTCGAAATTGATATATAATCACTCATATTCTGATGTATAAAATCATTTAATCCAGAATATATCTTTATACCTACCTACTTAAACCAAAAAATCTACAACTTATAAAGAATAAACATTCGAAACATATCATGAACGGCAAAACTAAGGATTAACACAAAATTTACATAGAATGTTCGAAATGATTTCCCCTTTTTTGAATACATATTCGAGATCTTTTTATTAAATTTCCAATAGACCTTCTAATGAGGGATTGATTTTGCTTCAAGATATTACATTGCTCGAAAATCTTTTCAACGAGGTATTCTCTACTTCTAATTTCAACCTTATAAACTATTGTTTTAAGATACCCCACACAAAATAGTCTAAAGGGTTTAAATTAGGCGATCTTTGTGGCCAAGCAATAGGGCCTCCACGACGAATCCATCTGTTCGGATAATTTACATCCAGGTGATTTCTCACATTCAATGCAAAGTGAGGTGGTGCTCCGTCATGCTGAAAGTACATAGAGCGGATATGTATATTTTCCAATAGATTTGGTGAAATATTTTCCAAAAAATCTAGGTAAATTTTACCATTTAATCCTTCCGCAAAAATGTGAGGGCCAACTAAATTTCCGTCTATTGTTCCAAGCCAAATATTGGCAAAAAATCTGTGTTGTGTATTATGACTCTTCTTCAAATGCGGGTTGTCTCTTGCCAATTCGTGAGAATTGTGGATATTAAAAATTCCATTCTTAGTGAACATAGCCTCGCGGCTGAATAGAATACGAAAAATAGTTCCTTGGTGACTAATAACCCAGCGACAAAATTGTAACCGTTGGGGCAGATCTTGTGGCAACAGTTCTTGCACCTTTTGGTAGTGGTATGGGTGGAATTGTTCTTTCTTCAAAGTCTTGCTCACTTTGCTCTGCGAAATTCCTAATTCGGTACTAATTTGACGAGTACTAATAGACAGTTCCTCCTCCACCCGTTCAACAATTTGAATCGAAATTTCATTTTGAGTAGGCCTATCAATGTGCTCTGCCTTACTAGGATATTGCCCATGTTCTTTAGAATAATGGAATACTCGTCCGAAAGTACATTTATTTGGTTGACGTCGGTTGGGAAATCGTCTATGGTATTCCATTTTGGCTTCATTTCCATTCACGTTACAAAAACCATAAACAAAAATCATATCCGCATATTCCGCATGAGTAAATTATTGAGGAATGTTGAAATACACTTCTTGTGACAGATTATTTATTAAATATTCTCATTCTGTGGTTCACTGTGATGGTAACCATGGATCTTGAAGAACTTGATTTAAAAAGAGATTTAATTTTCATATAGAATTTTCAATTTCATTAAAACTATTTATCATACATTCGGGATTCAATATTTTACATACCATAAGGCCATAAGTGAGTACATTTTTGAAGAAAACTACTATGTTTTAGGAATATTCTCTTCATAGAAAACCGGAAGTGTGCTGAAAATCACTTGAATAATGACTCAATTTTATGTTAATCCATAATTTTGCCTTTCATATGTTTCGACTGTTTATTCTGTATTTGTAGTAGTAGTATGTAGATTATTTTGGTTCACATACGTATAAAGAAATTTTTTGAATTGAATGATTTTATACATCTGAATATGAGCGATCAAAATTTCGAATTTCGAATTTGAAAAATTTATTTTAGGAAGAGCTTTGTATTATTGGACGATACAGCTTTACCATCTAGTTCAGAATATTCTCAATGCCTTGGAGCGAAAAAACGATATTGTTCATCTTTGAAAAATTTTTCTAGGAAAAATGGACGTGTGCCAAAAAAAATAAAAACGCTCAAGTAATTTAAACTTATGGTAGAATCTGAAGCAAGAAGAAAATTTCTGAAAACGGAATGTACAGGGTGCTTTTCCAACCTGCATACTCAATCTGAACTTAGCATATTTCCCATTCTGTTTTTTCGAAAAAATTATGGAACTATTGAAAGAAGATAATCATATTGTTCTACACTGAAAATTGATTGATCAAGCCATACCAAAGTTATGAATAAAAGAAAAATCGGTCGAATCGGACAAATCACCCTGTAGACTCTCAATGAAGGCCCCGAACCATAAACCCAACATTGTTCCGAAACTATATTGACTACTGTATACTTCACCTAATATCTGACGGTCTCCTCCGGAATCACCCTGTATATACAGCAATGAAGCGAATTTTTCAATTTAATTCCACAAGACAGCTTTTTCATTTGTGTAATGCAAAATATCAAACATTACTTGACGACGTTGTAATGAATGAATGAAATCAAAAATCAGTCAAATATTAATGAATTATTTGCATGATGCCGTCTTCACGCAAACGTCATAGGAATTAATCCTCTCATCCCAAAATTTTAAATGACGTTTCCATTCAAATTATGCGAAGTGCATAAATCAGTATAGAATGAATTGATGACTCATTTATTTTGTGAAAATCCATCTTGAATATTAAAAGAAAACAATTATTTTTGTCTAATTTTCACTTTATTAATACTATTACACGACCGGTTTCGGTTGTTAAACCATCTTCTGGTGTTAGGTACAGACATAAATCAGTGTTCAACTTTTCAGATGAGAAAGAATGAAATAAATTTTATGCTTAAACAGCATAATCTATTTAATATATAACTTTTAACAAGAAAAAGCCTTATCCCATGCTTGATGATAACGAAGCTGTTGTTGGATATTGGAAATGAATGGGTCTCAGTTGAAACCTCTATCGATTTGATGAAATTTCCCACTGATTCGTCACAAATCAGTTGACACAGCCACAAACCATGTTAACGTAGGTAACTGTGCCACAGAATTTTAAATTCATTGGAATCACGTGGAGTATGACCAGATAATTTTCAATTGAAAATTAGATCATTTGTATATATTGATACCTGCTGACGAGGCATTTCTAATAATATACTTAGTAATAAGTATTAATATAACTTAATTACTGAAAAAGGCACTACAACTTACGCCGGGTTAGATTGTTTTCAGTAATTCACAGTTTTAGTTGAAATGAGATTTCTGCGCATCGATATATGTATATAAGAAAGAGCTGCTGCGAGGAATTTATCTGGAGTGTAACAAAAATTTCAGGATCTCTCCTTTTTTTTCAACTTTTGTGTATTTCAATCTAGTATTGAAATAAACTAAATATTAATTAATTACAATGAAATATTGATATTCAAAAAAAAACTCCTCAAGAGCGCTAAAAACTGAGGCTCAATAAAAGCAGATCTTCTGAAACCATGATTAGTTTTGTAAAGTTTTTCCTTAACTATAATGTGATATAACGAGTCCTAATTCACCTAATTCATCAACACCACTTAAAGAATAATTCATGTACAGAATTTATTATCATTCCTATGGACACGTGTCGTCGGCAAAGTTCTCCAATGAACTATGACGTAAAGTCAAATCTTAAAAGTTAATCGCGTTGTTTGATTTTTCCAGTTGACCAGTCCAACCTTTCAACCCTTAGCGGTATTTGTTTTCGTTTCTAAATAACTTGTTATTCTATTCGTCTAAGTCTCTTATCCATGTGCATTCTCAGTTGGGTATTCTGGTTTTTGTATATTATTTTTATGCACGGGGTAGCAAAGGCTATTTCTAGTGCGAATATTACTTATACAATTTTTGTATCATCAATCCATTTATGCAACCATTTTTTCTATCTCGTCAAAGCCACTCTGTAATAATTGAGAAGCTGTCATTCACTTCTCATCGCATACCAGAACACCGGGATTATCTACCTAGATACCGTAACGGAAAAAAATCCTTATCGTACTCCAGATGATATGGAGAAGTTTGTGGTTGTTTTGTCCTTCCCTCTCACTCTAAATATTCTGTTGCTCAGGCCGGATTTCAGAAATGTGAAATAGGCAATGGAAAAGCATCTTTCTATTTTTAAGAATCCGCAGGGTTTCAGATCTTATCAAAAGCTTGACTTATGTCCAAACAAATGGATGTGCAGTATTTTTTATAAAAAAGAAGGAATATGCTGGTTGAATCCGTTCCAAGAAGCATATTTGTTTTTGCAAACTCTGGAACTAATATTCCGAGATACGCCTTCTCTCGGATACCTGACTGTGATTCTTTCCAACACGCTCCCCGAAAATACAGACTTCAACATACTTCATCATGTGTCATCGAAGCTAAGTCACAGTACCTCGATTGAGTTCTTTTACAATGCCAGGGAGGTAAAAATAACATCCAGTAAGCAAAAATCGCCCACAAATCTATGGAAGGTAGATTACTGTCATACGACAAACAGAAAATACAAAAAACCGAATGGGCGGGTTGAATACGCATAAAAAGCATACTTGTTGGAATACCGTGCCATCATCAATTATAAGAGAAAAAGGCAGTCTACCTTCTGTCAATTTAGCTTTTATCAGTACCGCTTAAATAGATCGATGATGACGACCATAGTGAACCTACAAAACTTACTGCTAACCAGACGGCACCTCGGAACTTATATTCCGATACAAATGTCTGCCATTCCCTCCAACATGTTCCACAAAACTACAGACTTCAACTTATTTCTTCCTGTCTACTTGAAGCTACGTAAGTACCTCTTTAGAATTCTCATTCAATTCCAGGGAGGTCAAAGAACACTCAGTAAACAAAAATCGTAAACAACTCTAAGAATGGTGGATTCATGTCATCTGACAAACAATGCGCTGGTTGAATTCGTATCAAGAAGCACACTTTTTAGAAAATTGTACCCTCATCAATCAAAAGAGTAGCAGACAGACTAGTTTCTGGCTTCTTATAGCCAGATGTTGTTAGATGACATTGATACACCTTTCTTAGAATTTTTTTATGTTTAAGTGTCTATTGACTTGCTGTACTGTTGAAAGAGCTTCTCGAAACCCAAGCTGATGCTGTAGTATCTTTTGATCCATTTTTTGATCTGAGTTAATTCTGCTTAGATTAGCCCGATCAGTTTTTATGTAACCAGAAGCAGACTAATTAGTCAATATAAGGTAGCAAGCTTTGGATATCGACAATATTTTGGAATAAGAATGATTTCCGCTGTATTGAATTACTCAGTAGTTCTGTTTATGTATGCCATTGTTTTTATCCTTTTATGGGATAATTCCTTTTTGTGGCCTTCCTTTCAGCATTTTCGGGGTAATTTGACTCAGGGTTCGTTCGTTTTGAGGTACTTGATTTCATTTTGAACTTCAGCTGTTCTGAAAAGTTTGATAAGTGTTGTGTAGGTTAACTTCATGATTTTTCGCTCTATTTCATAATCTATAGGGTCGCCATTCGGGATGAATACTCCAGCTTACCGTTCTGCTACCAATTCGGCCTTCTTTTTATCCTTTTGGTCCACAGCTGCCAGATGTGGATTACGTGATATGCATTGAGTTACTAATCGGTTTGCATATAGAATTATCGTTTTTGTTCAGATTTGAGACGTACTTGTTGACTAAGGCCTTTTTTTCTTCTTTGAGTTTCGCTTTCAAATAATGGATAATTCTATTCAGTAAATTTTTATCTGATATGGAATATAAATGTAAATGAACGGGAACATCTAATTTCAGATTAATAAAGTGCTTGTTTTAAATACATAAAAAGATAACTGAAGGATAACATCCAGCTGCAGTAAGAACATCCTCTATAGAGAATATTGAATAAAGGGTTCAACACTCACCTGCAATGCAGAGTCAGGCCAAGGACTGAACCAGTCGATAGTGCAATTATTGACCAATGCTGGAAATTGTCGCAGACGTGCTCTGAATATCTCACCTATTGGACTGAAAACGACATTAATTATATAATTGTATTTATAATAATAGAAATAATAATAAAAATTATTCTATTGAATCCTTTAAGACATGGTACATGTATGAGACACGCCATTTCTAAACTAAAGGAAATTTATCCACAAAAGAAGATAGGTAACAAAAATAATGTTTCATGCAATAACGAATCTCAAAAATTCCTCTTTGCTATAGCTTCAGCAACAATTCCTTTATTCCCCTCTTAAATATAGATAATGTTATGATAAGAATGAAAAATTCTTTTCTATTCGTCAAAGAAAACTTCGCTTTTCTAGAATAATCAGGTATCGGTGATACTGTTTTAGAAGTATAAGACTATAATTATCAATTTTAGATATCTTGATTTGTTTACACTTTCTAGAATAGCCTTGTTTAATTGAATGATATAAGATAACTGTTTATTCATTCCAGAAAATGCCTGATGGTATATCTTTTCCGAGATGAATTTCAATTCCAGACAATCAAAAGCACAGGATTAATCTCAAAATAGACCACTATCAAAGCAGCCTCAAACAAAATCAATGAGTAGATATGCCGCCGTTGATCGACCAATCCGAAATCCATGCTGGCAACTGATTGTTGGGAACTTGTTGAAGTGATTCTTCATCCTTTCATAGACCAGCCTCTTCATCACTTTGGCAACGGAACTCAATATAGATATCGAATGATAATTAGATACTTCGTCAATTGCATTTTTATTTTTGTATACGGGGATAATCGTTTTCAAAACCGTAGGAAACCCGGCCGAAGTCACTAAGAAATTGATGAGGTACGCAAAATATTCTAAGATTTGTAGCTAGCGCCTTCAAAATTCACATAAAAATCATATCTCCTGTGCCATTGATCTTGCTTTTCATGCATCTGATAACGCTCATAATATCCTCGGACAAAACCTGCTAGAAGGTATTATCTGCTAGCATCGCTATCGTACAGGATGTGGATCTCTTTTGGCAGTAGTGTGTGTTGAGACTGATAACACTGATACCAGAATAATATCGAGCCAAATATTCAGCATCCTCAGATGGTTCGGATATGACCAGATCATAACTGTTTGAAATAATTTGCCCATCTCCTCACAGACCAAACTCCAAACGGCCTTATTCTTTTTGGTCGAGCGATTCAGAAAAACCTCATGACAGTTGGATTTGGTACACTTCAATAAGCTTATGTAATGCCTTTTTGCTCTCAGATAATGCTGTTTTGACTCAGCAATCCTCAAATTTTGACACTTGCTCTTTCTATCGAAAGCAATTGTGGTGGGCACAACTTTATTTCTTCTACCCCAAATTCATTTCTCTCTGAAGATTGAGAATGAGACGAAAAATGTATCAATAATTTTCCTCACCTCATAGTGATGACTGTATGGAGATTCGATCTGACCTGCTTCTGGTAAACTGAAAACAGATTCGATTTTGTAGCTGTCAATCCCATTTCCTGGACAATTCCTTTCATGTTCTGATAAATCTGATCCAATTCGTCTGGTTGATAAATATTTGGAACATCACCAGAGTTCAATATATTGTTGAGGTCTTCCAGAAATGTTTCCGATTTTATCTGCGAAAAATCAAATTGGAAATATATAGAAAAAACATCCAACATAAGTCCCGAAAATCTAAACAGAATCAGAAACTTTGGCCAATGATTTGCAGAGATACATGGGTACATTAAAACCATTTTCAATCGAGTACGAATTATCTCTATGAATTTTTGTGTACAAAAGGTTTCCGAAATGTGCAAATAACCAAAAAACATTTCCTTAAGTTATTAAATAGTGAATAGAGTCATTGGGTGGGAATTGTGTAAATGGTGACCTACTACATTGATATAATCCTCACCTGTGTATCTGAAAATAGGAATACTGTTTCAATTCGATGGACTCCAGCTTTGAGCATTAACTGTTTAATGTCATCTCTCCACTCTGTAGGCCCATAAATCTTGCTGAGTTCAATTTGAAAACGATGAAACTCAGCCATGAACGCTGCCAACCTGGTCAAACTCTGTCGCCCTAATAATAATGAAAATCATATAAAATATCTCACAACAACGAATGGTAAGTAAATCCTTAGCAAGTTTTTGGAAGCCCAAATATCCTCTTTGTGAGTCAAGGTTATTAGAGAAAATCACCGCATACCGCTGGGTGCTAACTTCACAGGCATCGACTTGGTGATTTTCCAGCAAAGAACTTATGTATTTGGAAAGTCTAAAAAGACTTTATTTGGAAAAAATATATTTTCCCCACCTGAGCCTCCCATGCCTAATAGTAGAGCGTTGCCTAAGGGTTGGCGAATAATTCTGGAAATTCTGCATACATGGGAAATGGCATCTAGAAACAGCACAAGTTTCATCGGTTGGGTGCTCTGGTTGTTATATTCTGTGAGGTAGTAGTCGAGTACATCCGAAAGCTGAAAACAAATGAATTTTTGTATTTAATTGATTTCAACCATAAAATTCTGGAAAAAACAATTAACAGTGTACTTCATTCCAAGGTATGCCCATCCGCCTAAGCCCTTCAGCCTTCACTAACAACAAATTATCTACAAATAATTGATGGTAGAGAAGTGGAGATTATGGAATTTTCCTAGAGAAAAATTACATAATAATAATAATAATGGTAGTATATTTATATGTAGTGCCGACAACAGTATCTCAAGCCCCTCCCATTGGTCGCTTGACTACTAAATTCCGATCATTTCCTGAGATAAAACATGGTGGTTCACTACCGAACAATGGCATTAAGCTAGATAAGTCGCTGACCAATCAGAAATCTGATCGTCTACTGTCGCCGCTCCCTTTTTACAGTGTCGACAATAAAATCTCATGCTTCGCCCATCTGTCGTTGAACTACTACATTCTGGTCATTTCCTGATTATTACAAAAACATGATGATTCAATACTAAAACAAGGGCATTTAGCCAGATGAGGCGCTGGCCAATCAGAAACCTGATCGTCTTGTTGGCACCTTTTCATACAGTGTCAAAAATGATATCTTGAGCCCCGCCCATCTATCGTTCAACTTTTATATTCTGGTCAATTCCTGAGATTATTACATAAACATGATGATTCAGTACTCAAGTACGAAGACTTTCAGCAGATAAGTCGCTGGTCAATCAGAAACCCGATCGTCTATTCTCGACCCCCTTTTTACAGTGCTGACAATGAGATCTTAAGACCCGCCCATCTGTCGTTCAACTACTAAATTCTGGTCATTTCCTGAGATCACTACGAAAACATGATGATTCAGTACTAAAATAAGGGAATTTAGCAAGTTAAGCCACTCAGAAACCTGATCCTCTTGTGGCTTCCCTCGTTATATAACGCCGACAATTAGATCTTAAGCCCAGTCTATTTGTCGTTTAACTTCTAAATTCTGATCATTTCCTGAGATTATAACAAAAAAACATGATGATTCAGTTCTGAAACAAGGGCATTTAGTATGATAAGACGCTGACCAATCTGAAACCTGAGCGTCTTGTCACCTCCCCCTTTTTACAGTGCCGATAATTAGATCGTAAGCCCCACCTATCTGTCGTTCAACTACTAAATTCTGGTCATTTCCCGAGATCATTACAAAAACATGATGATTCAGTACTAAAAGAGGAGGGATAACTTAGCAAGATAGGTCGCTGTCCAATCAGAAACCTCATCGTCAATTGTCGCCTCCTTCTCTATACATTGCTGAAAAAAGTATGTAAAGCACCACCCATCTGGCGTTTAACTTCTGAATTATGATCATTGCCTGAGATTATAACAAAAAAACATAATGATTCAGTTCTGAAACAAGGGCATTTAGTACGATAAGACGCTGACCAATCTGAAACCTGAGCGTCTTGTCGCCTCCCCCTTTTTACAGTGCCGACAATTAGATCGTAAGCCCCACCCATCAACTACTAACTGATCATTTCCTGAGATCATTACAAAAACATGATGATTCAGTACTAAACTGAGGGCGTTTAGCAGATAAGTCGCTGGCCAATCAGAAACCTCATCGTCAATTGTCGCCTCCTTCTCTATACATTGCTGACAACAGTATGTAAAGCCCCTCCCATATGTCGTTCAACTACTAACTTCTGATCATTCCCTGAGATTATTATAATAACATGTATGATGATTCAGTAATAAAACAAGGACATTTAGCAAGTTAAGCCACTCAGAAACCTGATCCTCTTGTCGCTTCCCTCGTTATACAGGGTCTTTCACGAGGAACCTCACCCATATTTATACGGGAAACTACTGAACGTATTTTCATGAAATTCGTCACTTATAAGTATTTCACGATGATGATGAAATCTAAAATATTTTCAAGGCATGAGCACCTCCGGTTTTTCAAAAAATGACGTCAACTTCCGTTTTTCAAATTAGAACACCATTTTTTATTGCAGAAATAGATTCCTTAGAAAATTTCAAGTTATTTTGATGTAACATTTTTCAGTTTTGGTTGAAAAAATTCTCTCTGAGCGGGAAAATTCGAAAAAAAAATCGAAAATAGAGCTCCGCTGAAACAAGAATAACTTCGAGGATTTTGGATGGAAAATTTTCATTTTGGGATTTTCCAAGATGTAAGATTGATGTATCCACTTTAGAAATCGAAATCGCGATTCATGATACAGGGGGTGAAAAAATTGCTTTTAAAGTTAGGGATGACAAAATCGTGAAAAATCAATGATTTCAAATTAGAACCCCATTTTTTATGGCAGATATTGAATCTACGTTAATAAATAATGTGAGTGTAGCATCACACCCTTGCCCTAAAGTGGAAATTTTCTGAGTTATTCACAAAAAACTGTTTTTCGTCTTGAATTTTCAGCTATTTCTTCCTTTTACGCCAAAAAGATGAAATTTTCAGGAACTGTTACTTAAACCATGTTTTAGATTTTACTACCCTAATATGCAAGGGGTTGTTCATAAATAGATGGCGAATTTGGATTCGAGTTTGTATCGGAAACCTCTTTATTTCAACTAATCGGCCATCGGTTTTCTTCTTCAGGGATAAATAAATAAATCCTTATGAACCATATGCAAAAACTCACCATGTTTTACTACCCTAATATGCAAGGGGTTGTTCCTAAATAGATGGCGAATTTGGATTCGAATTTGTATCGGAAACCTCTTTATTTCAACTAATCGGCCATCGGTTTTCTCTTCAGTGATAAATAAATAAATCCTTATGAACCATATGCAAAAACTCACCATGTTTTACATTTTTTTTAATGATAGATATCATTAATTACATCTGCCAAATTCCTCTTTATTCAGTAGCATTTTGTGTTTACTATTAATTTGGTGATAATTCTTATCAAGTTATAAAATCGATCACCATGCCTAATATTACCAATGGAGATTATTTAAATCTCATTCTACTTCATGGAGAATGTAATAAAGTTGTAGATAGAACGATTCGACTGTTCATTGAGAGGTTTCTGACCCAGACCAACGAGTGATACCATTAACAGAACCATGACAAACTTGAGAAATGTTGAATCTTTCGTTAACGAAAGACACGACACAGAGAAAAAGTGTAGTAGAAGATGAGAACAACGAAATTACAATTCTTGAATATTTTCATGTGAATCCTCAAAATTCTCTCAAGGATGCCGAGATTGATCTGGGATTATCTCAATCGAGTGTTTGGAGAATATTAAAAATTATAAAATGCACCCATGTAAATTCAATAGGGTACAGCATTTGAAGGAACAGAAGAACAGAGTTTTGCGAAGCTATGATGATTCGATTTCAAGAGAATGAAAACTTTTTGGACTGTATAATTTGGACAGATGAATCTAAAATCACGAAGAATGATTCTTTCAATAGGCATAAGAGTCATGATTGGGATGAAGAGAACAACCACCACTTCAGACAATGGAACTTTCAAGAGACTTGGAGATTCAGTGTTTTTGCGCCATCAAAAATAATGCAATTCTCGATGTTCACATTTATGATGGAACTTTAACTGGTAAGATAGAACATTACACATGTTTGCATTATTTAAAGAATGGTCTCCCTTAGGAGATAGATATTCTGACATATTGACTTACATAATTGAGCCGCTAGTACAGAACCATAATGACTTATAGTATCAACAAGATGGCGCGCCTCCACACAATTCACTCAATGTGTCAAATATCCTATACAGGCTATTTGAAGATCGATGGTTGGCGAACAATGGTCCACATCTTTGGCCACCACGTTCTCCCGATTTAACTCCTTTAGACTATTATGTTTGGGGTAGGATAAAAATATTGTCTACTCAACTCCCCTGACTGATAAAGAGGACTGCATAGAACGAGTCAGAACTGCGTTCAGGTTTGTTTACAGTTTTAGATTCATAGTTTTAAAACTCAATTTGGTTTTTAAACACTTTTGCAGATCTCTTCCTCCCGATGAAATAAGAAGAGCAACGCACGAAGCATTCCTGAGACGTATAAATAAATGTCTAGAAATTAACGGTCAAAACTTTGAGCATCTTCTCTAGTTATAACTGCGAGAGTTTGCCATGGTTCTCCTAAAAGTAACTTGAAGTCGGTTTCAAGAAGGGGTGAAAAATCTACAGCATGGTTCAAATAACAGTTCCTGAAAAATATCTTTTTGACGTGAAGGGAAAAGAAATATCAATATCTGCCATAAAAAAATTGGGTACTAATTTGAAAAAATTGATTTTTCACGATTTTGTCATCCCTAACTTTGAAAGCGATTTTTTCACCTTCTGTATGATGAATCGCGATTTCGATTTTTAAAGTGGATACATCAATCTTACATCTTGGAAAATCCCAAAAATGAAAATTTTCCATTCAAAATCCTCGAAGTTATTCGTCTTTCAGCGGAGCTCTATTTTCCATTTTTTCGAATTTTCCCGCTCAGAGAGAATTTTCCAACCAAAACTGAAAAATGTTACATAAAAATAACTTGAAATTTTCTAATGAATCTATTTCTGCAATAAAAAATGGTGTTCTAATTTGAAAAAAGGAAGATGACGTTATTTCCGGAAATACCGGAGGTGCTCATGGCTTGAAAATATTTTCTACAAAATTTTTACAAAATTTTCTAAGTGCTGGCGAGTCCCTAAAAATTAGGGATGTGGTTAGTTTCTAAGAATTCTATACCTGATACTCGATCATTAGTACAGTTTTTTCGAAAATACATAATTCGGCCAAGATAGCAAGGGTTAATACTTTAGGGATTGGTTCCAGAGGGTGAGAACCCCCTCTTTTCGAGTAACCATAAATACGGAAATGTATAAAAGTTGGTCCTATCTATAACCAATAATTTTCAAGTTGTTTCTGCTTTTTTCGAAATAACTCGATTCGAAGAAAAATATTGTGGAAATAACATAAAAATCATTTGATACGTGATCCATTATTGAAAATATTTCCTCATCAAAAAAATATTTGAATAATTCTGTAGCATCACTGCATCCTTTCTTCCTGAATGGCCAGAATAAGTGCTTCACATAATGATGATTGAAAATCCAGTGAGTTCCTAATTAATTAAACACAAAAAGAATAAAAACACGATTTCAGTACTTTGAAACTGCATCATTTTAATTTACTATAGTAGTGATCTCCGAAATTAAGGTAAGTATTTAATTGTTCAGGATATTTGTCATAATTGTGTAGTTTGCCCAAGTTTGGTATGTTTGACAGATAAGTATAATTTCCACAACTGGGTTCAATTATGCCATTGTTGTGTTTTATTATTTTATGAACTTGTTTTATGTATTTGTATAAAATTTTTCAGCACTCCAATAGTTCAGGTTGAAGTTTGTTTACAACATCTTAAACTCTATTTTTATATTTTGGAATTATTAACCACTATAAGAGTTTTTTAATTCCATAACTTGTTCTCTTCTTGATTCGTCATAATGTCAAAAATATTTAACACTTACCTTTTGTCTATCAGTTATCTGTTTATACTCCTTTATATCAGCCTGTGGATCGAGAAAGTCTCCGAAGAGGATAGTATTAGGTCCCAAGGCTTCTTCAGGATCTAGTTTGAAGTTGTCGTTTATGGTTTTCAGCAGTAAATTGTTGAACCAAGATCGATCTTCATCGTTTACCAAACGATCTTGGAACACTCTCAAACATTCGTGATACCACAAGCAAATGATTACAGTGATATCCTGCAATAATAATTACTTTCTTGAAATTATTGAATCAATGCCTTAAAAATCGATGCACTGATTCAAAAGGAATTCAGATGTTTATGTTCATCATCCCAAAGTGACGTTCTAATGCTGGGGCCACGTTAAAGAGGGTGGCTACACTGAAACGGTCGACGTTTCATCGCATTCGTTTCTTTGACGTACCGCCACTTGAGCTTTCGCCTAACTCCAAACGGCAATGTTAATGCCGTTGTCAAATTATCGCGTTAAATTGTGGCTACACCTACTGTTAACGCCGGTTGTCGCAATCATTAATGGCATTTCTCAGTAGTGTGACCACTGCATAATACATTCAACTTTGAAAAAGACGCGTGATGTAGGACAGTCAGTCTATCTGCCTGTAGGTTGTTCGCCAATCCAAAATACTACAAGGTGCCCACAAAAGGTATCGGGTATTTGTAAGTTCAATAAAACAAAAAATATTTGTGAGCAATAAAAAGTTTGTTGTTTATTATTAACATATGAATTGGAGAATTATTTGGAAAAGATGATGTTATCCAAATGATGACCGTTGCGTTGCTGCCACTCTTCTAAACGGGAACGAAGATTGGCGACAACACGTTGCAACTATGGTACCGAAAAATTTCGCAACATATTGCAATAACGGTCACTATTTACATTAATTGCTCGGCTTCGTTGATCCTCATGAAAATAAGGACCAATTATGCCTTTAGCAGACATAGTGGCCCATGCCACGACCTTTCGTCTATGCAGGGGTCGTACATCTACTGCCCAGTGCCGACAATTCAGCTTATCAACATGATCATTCGGGTAAAAATTTGCTTCGTCACTACACCGTATGTTTTTAAAGTTGTTAAATCGCTGCTACATTTCGTTTGCAACATTCAGTCGATTTGCATTGTCCGCATCCTTCAATTCTTGAACTAGTTTAATTTTATAGGCTTTTAGATGTAAGACTTCCTTCGATATCGAATGTGAAGACGATTTTTTGTTGTTCAACGCTCAACTTTGTTGAATTGTTGAATCAACATTACGATAATTACTGCATTTCATCTCTCAATTATGTCAATTGAACTGAAAATCAGGCTATTAGAGGTCAAAAAACATAGTTTTGGGTTATTTATCTGTAGCCGCTTTCACTAACGGGTTCCAAGGTTTTTATCTCACTCATTTTGCGTTCTTTGATAAGGAATCAAGGTTTAGTATGTCCAAAAATCCTCTTCTTTGGATCTTGGTTTGTATTCGAGTCTTCTCCTATCCGCAGGAAACTGGTATCATCAGCAAAATCCACCTGATCATCATCCTTTGTTCAATCTCATTCCCCTATATTCCTGCCTCCTCTAATAAAAGGAAATCTAGTGGAATATAGAATTCAAAACTTTCCACTAATTTTAAGGATGAAGTAAACAACACTAGAAACTGTTTGGTCAGATTTCCAGTTCTCTATATTTCCCCTTCATTAACTTTCATCGTTGTCCTTGTAGAATAAAAAAATTAGGTTTTACAATAAATCCAAAATTTGAAATACAGTTATAGTATTCGCACATGTCACCCATTATCTGAATGGCATTCAGATTTGTGATTTAACTGATCAACCCAAATTCATATGAACTATGGAACTTGTAACACAACTAATTAATTATTTCAAAGCACGTCGCAAACTCACCTCAATTTGCTCTGGATCGAACATTAGTAATCCCTGAAAAACTTTGCTGAGGTCCCTCAGATTGAAGGTGTAATGTGTCTTAGCAGGTGTGGGTAGAAGTTCTTTCAATATTGTCGAATATACATTCAAGGATGACAACAGAATTGCTTCGAAATAGTTGCTCTGTTCAGGTGTTCGGTCCAACCAAAATTTCAGTATGGTACCAAATATATTTCTCTTAAAAAAAAATAAAAAGCAAACAATCTCGCATTATACTTTCTCGGGAAAATGAAGATAATGAGAAATCTGAATTTAGTTTTGTTTATGTCTTTTGATTAGTATTTTTCTTAAATTTATGAGGAATTGAATCATACTGATTTCAGTGTTTGATGCAATACACAACGAATAGTTTCCTTTGATATAGATTTGAAAGAGAAGTAGATGCATTAAAGAAAATCCTTCAATAAATACACCTCCTTACAGTTTAAAAATAATTTCTTTCAGAATATGTTTCAGTCCAGTGCTATTATATTTGATAACAGACAAGGTGCGAGGTTTTCAATATAAACTTACTTTACTGTAGTCTTCCATTTCCAAGAACGCAAGGTAATGGAAATGTCGAAGTAAACGAGCTGTTACTGGATTTCTGCCACCACCTGGTGGACCCATAGAAGCAGCAAAATTAACGTCTATTATTTTCCTAAAATCTCCTATATTCTTTCTATCGAACCAACCTGAAATTAACTATTCTTGCATCAGATCAACGGAGTAACCTATCTGAATAATTTTGAATTAAAAAAAAATTCAGAGACATTCTAGAGTGTTTGATATGTAATGATCTAAATATTTTTTTTTATGATAATAATATGAGTTATCCACCCTGAGGTTATATTTATATGGTATACATACGAATGGAACATAATTTCATAACATAAGTTTGAGATATTCACTTGGAAGATCTGAGAACAGGATTGAGGTACGCAATAAAAAAAAAATTTTGATGTATTAGTATTCATTGAATTTTGCGGGTGAGTACGATGGCACAGAAAGGATCTGATGTACAATTTTGTATATACATTCGGAAGAACCTACTTTTTTTTGCGTTTTGGAGCGTCTTGAAAGATAAAGTTTTCAGCGAACGACCTCGTAATAGTTATTCCTCATTTACGCGTGCGAATCGAAAAGGATTGTGGGAAACATCGTTCCAATACCGAATCTTTCTGTAAAATATGTTTTACCGTGACTAAACGATGCCGCATGTGTTTTGAAGAGGGGGGGCAACAATTCGAACGTAAAATGTGATATTATATTTTTCTAGAGAATAAATTTATTTGCAATTATTTTTGCTTTCTTTGCTCATAACTAAAACGGTAAACTGACTCTTGCCGCACCCTGTATATGTAAAAAAGGTATGTCGGGTGAATTCAGAAGTAGCAGAAGGAAATGAAAAAAAGATGGTACTTGCCGACACGTGTTTCTGCTGATTGGCTTGGTCAGGCCAAGATAACTTTAGGAATTAGGATATGGTAAGAGGATAATTCAGATAAAAGAGTACACAAACAGGAGCGAGCGACAATTCATGTCTTCAACACCAGGACCTATCATTCCTAAGCATCAACAGAAACCCGTGTCGACAAATACCATTTTTTTTCTATTCCTTCTGCTACTTGTGGATTCACCCGATATACTTATGCTACATTCGTAAGGAAAACTATCAGTTTGGTTATTTTTAATTCCAGATATTTGTGATTTGGACTTGAATATACAATTGACACTCTATTCCTATACCACTTTTTCCAATTTTGCTCCGTTGCAAAGTTATAAGCAACATTAATCAAGTTGGGGTAAGCCACTGCTGGATTTCTTTCGACATTACACATACAGGGTGTCTCAAGTTCGAGTGCCTATTAGACGTTTCTGGAGAACTAGACATATTTGAATTCTGAAAATTGAGATTATGATATTATGAAATTCTCTACAGAGCTTAAATATTTTCGAGGCCCAAAAACTTCCGGTTATACAGGGAGTGAAAATAAATTCGAAGAAAATATTTGTTTTCAAGTTTTCCATTCCTGGTATGATCGGGTATTCAATAGTGAATACATTTCTGTCAAAATCATTGTATTAAATCGAATACTTTTCAAAATATCTGAAAAAAAATGGAAAAAAAGTCAAATATTTTCAATCAGTAATATGTTCATTATTCTTATTCTAAATATCCTCAGTGTAAACCGTTTTTACAACATCGAAGCGAAAGAATGTGAAAAGGTCATGCATCTTTTGGATTTCAAAAATATCATCACAGGGTGTTTCAAATTTTGTGTTGAAAATTGTGATCTTAAATTTGCCATAACTTCTGCTTTTCAAATTAGAACCTTATTTTTTAATAATTGTGTTGGATTCTGCTGTCAAAAATAATGATAGTTTTCTCACATGATTATGCTACTAAATTCAATAATTTCTGAGTTATTGGAGATTTACGGATTTATGTAGTACGTAGAGTCGAATTCTTCGAATCTGATTCATAAGGATATTCTGTGAGCATAGAAGATAAATCATCCCATTTATAATTCACAAGTGTCGGACAGGTCATATTGTTAGTCGTTATAAAATTTTTTGATATAACAAAATGAATCGTTGCTATTCTAATAATGAGATTTTGGATTTATTTCTTATATTGTATTATTTCAATTGTATACGCAATACACATTCAAATGCACTTAATGATATTGTTTATTTCAAATCCATGGTGGTTGACACAAAATGTTGAGTATCCAATGAGAAGTAATTAAATAGATTCGCCGCTTCTTCAGTACACCGAATTATGATTTTAAATAAATTATGATAATAAAAATAAAAATACGTTTCAAAACTCAAACTAACAAAATAAATGATCACGTAGGAGTTTCAATATGGTAACCATTTTGTTCCACACACTTTCGAATACGTCTTGAAACACCTCGGTTAGTCGCTCGCTCAATTTCCTCCCCCTTTAGTGAGTGGAAAGCATACTCCACACGCCGTTTCAAATCTTCTTTGCTTTAAATAGGAGATTCATAGACCATGCTTTTTATTCTACCCCATAAATAAAAATCTAGGGGAGTAAGATCGGGAAATCGTGGGGGCCAAAACAGTGATGAACGGCGTCCGATTCACCGATTACCAAACATTGCATTCAGTTCTTCAGACACCTCGTGCGAACTATGTACCGGAGCCCCGCCCAATTGATAATATGCGGTAGTTGACATACTCAACGGCAGTTCATCCAAAAACTCAGAAACAAGATTCCTCAGGATTTCCAAAAATTTTTCTGTATTTAAATATTCTTCATAAATATAGTACCGCACTTAATTGTTCATCAAAAGAGCAAACACAGTAAAACTAAATTTGTTCTGGGGGTTTCTTTGTCTTTTTCTATGAAGATTTTCACTTTTCCAAATGTGGCAATTCTTTCTATTAAATAGTCCTTCATTATTGAATTTTGCTTCGTCTGTCCAAATGATCTTTTTTTCATTTTCATCATTTTCTAGTTTTTCTGATAATCTTCTACAATAATTTAACCTTTATATGTAGTCACCTGGTTCTAATGCATGAACTCTCTCATATTTGTAGTCATACATGTTGTGTTTTTAAAATTCGGTGCACTGAATTTCTGTCTAAATCGATTTCATGAGCTGCACTTCCAATAGATGCATTTTCATTCGCTTCGAAATAAGTCAAAACACTAATTTCATTTTCCTCATCATCAACTACCCTTATTTTGTATTCTTTAGGGGGTCTTTGAAAGTTTGAAACATATTTTCTAAAGATCTTCTCCGTCATGGAAGGTAAACGGGGATACTTCTCCTTGAAGGCCCGGCAAGTTCTACTAATAATTCTGTCGCATTCACCATGTATATAAAATAGATCCAGAATTTCGTAATTAGAATAACAGTTCGTTTTGTTAAATCGAGAAATGAAGATAACGAATAACAATAACACCTGACACTTGTGAATTATTAACAGATAATTTATCTTCTATGGGTATCATTATTTTTCGGCGCAAAATCCAACAAAATTATAAAAAAATAGGGTTCTAATTTGAAAAACAGAAGTTATGGCCAATTTAAGATCACAATTTTCAATACAATATTTGAAACACCATGTGATGATATTTTTCAAATCCAAATGATGCATTTCCTTTTCACATTTTCTCTTCGATGTTGTAAAAACGATTTACACTCAGGATATTTAAAATAAGAATAATGTACATATTACTGACTGAAAATGTTTGACTTTTATCCAATTTTTTTAGATATTTTGAAAACTATTCGATTAAATACAATGGTTTTAACAGAAATGTATTCACTATTGAATACTCGATCATACCAGGAATGGAAAACTTGAAAACAAATTTTTTCGTCGAATTTATTTTCACTCCCTGTGTAACCGGAAGTTTTTGTGGTTCGAAAATATTTTAGTTCTGTAGAGAACTTCGAATAATATCACAATCCCAATTTTCAGATTTCAAATATGTCTAGTTCTCCAGAAATGTCTAATAGGCACTCGAACTTGAGACACCCTGTATAATTCGGCTTTTGTCTTATGACATTCTATGAAATTGTAGAGGCATACTTGTTGTTGCAGCCATTTGAAGGTTCCAACTTGTAATATTTATGATAAAAACACATTTTTGTTGCTCTTCAGAAAATGTCACATAACTTTTCATCCAAAGCATTATTTCCGCTGAACATCCTACTGAATTCCATGGCTAGTGATTTTGCAGCAGAATATTGAAGAAAATATTAACAGTTGCAAATTTTATTTTCAATTCAGTTGAACATTTCGTAAAGAAAATACTCATATCTAATAATAACTTTGATAATTCTATGAGTCTTTCCAGCTTTTTAGATTACCAAATCAACACTGTATTAGTATTTAAATGATGATAATGATTTCAAGAAAGAAAAACTGTAGCAATATAGATTTATTTTGGCTCAATGATTTTTTCAAGTCAGGGTCGGATCCAGGAAATAGAGCAATTTTCTCATTTTTTCCAAATTTCAAATCATTCAACATCACATATTTTTTGGTGGAATTTATTAAACATAGAATACGTACAACATCAATTTGTTTATAGGAAGTTTTTTACGGTAATGCGAAAATTCGAAAGAAGTTCAGGTAGGGTTGATACTGAAAACAGGAATTCTATAGGAAAATTTGAAAAATTTTCATAACCGCCCGGTTGACTGAATGAAGATGAACAAAATGTAGTTCGTAATATTATTCTTATCCATATATCGCAAAACATACCTCCAAAATCCATCCACTGCCGTATGAGTTCGATTGGGGCTGAGCTCCGTACACTTCGAGAGCTGGCATATTGAAGTCGTCTATGAAAAATATCTGACGTTTCAGCATCGGTGGACCAAAAATTCTTTTCTTCGTCGATCGAGTTTAGAATCAATGAGATCCTTAAAACAGAGAATATTTCAACATTATTTCAAATATACATTGATGTTCTACACATATGCAGAAACCAGAATATTCAATGGATTCTCACAAAATAAATGAGTCATCAATTCATTCTACCAGAATATTCTTGATAATATGGGAAAATGTCGTTGATTTTGAGCATCTCTGACAAAATATGGTGGATTTAATCTTGAAAGTTGTACGCACCTAGTAGAAAATCTACGTACCGTAGCATTTTTGAAAATACGTTTACTTCTCTCATTTGTTATACTGCAAACATTTTATATAACAGTGAAGAATAAATAGATAAATCATAAATAAAAAAAAAATCGATAAAGGTAATGTTACATAACTGACATCGCAAAATAAACAAAACCTTTAATTCAAATATATTTTCACTGTAATGCAATTCATATATCACCTGTGTCTGATTGGCACTAGTCCTCGCTGAAAAGCACATGAAATCGCAGATAAATTTCTTGTGCATATTTTTTGTTAGTTTCGCCATGACAGTCATAGTTTTTCCAGTTCCAGTTGGTCCAACGCAAAGAACATTATGCTCGTTCACAAGAATTGCATTGATCATAAATGAGTTCCTCACATTGTCAATGGTTGGCACCTCGATATCTGAAAAGTTAAGATTACATTGTAGTAAAAAAGTTAAATGAACGAATATATTGGAGTAAGTAAAAAATGAAAATGCAATAATTTTGTATTATTGACATCAATGGTTCATAATTGACTTTAAAAATCAAAAGATATGCAGGTTTTTCGGCAGAATTATCTAGATTTTGAAGATTAGGATAATTATATTTTATTGTATTCCCTGCAGATTTCAAGTATGCTTGAAACTTGAGAATTTTTGTTTTTCGAGGTGCCATTTAAGCTTCTTGAAAAAATTATTTCTAATCTTTTCTTTCTGGACATATCCAGTTGAATTTTCAATTCTCACTGTCTTTCAATTCACATCGTTGCATTTGACGAAAATGATATATTTAGAATCGAAAATTATTATCTGCTTCATTTAATTTCTTGAGATGTTTAACTTAATGTCATACATTTTTGAATTTATTTATTTTTTCAATGATGGAGACTCCTAAACAAAGATACGTGTACATTGAAATTCTCAGAATTCTCGTGAAATTGGCTGAATCACCCTCAAGTCATCAGCAAACGATGAAATATCAATCCGTTAAACTTCAATCATCAACAAATGTTTAGGGGAACCTTCGATTTGATTCCATCTTCTGTCTCTAAATTTTACCTGAATATTTCATATCTACGTTTATTTTATACTCTTCGACTTTCTCCATCCAATGTTCCCAGTAAGGCTGTTCTGGATCTCCCGAATCAGAAGGTTCTCCGAAGCCCCCATCTCTCAGCCTGCAATTTGAAAAAAAAATTAAAGTCAACAGAAATGTATCCATCCAACCAAATGGAAATCCTGTTCCTAATGCACGATCTTCCGCTGAATTGAAAATCAAGCAAACTTGTCTAATGAATAAGGTGACTAAACTGAGCGCATCAAAGGAGTTAGCGAATTGGGACCTTTGATGGTTGAAGGAACTGTCTTTGATTTCACTATCAAATTAAACGTCGAAAGCTGCTTTATTGTTTAGACTACGCTCAGTTTCTTGAGCTGTCAAAAGTTTAATTCTGATTTTCGCGATAACAAAATTTGTTGAAAAAGAATTTGCAGGAAATTTTGTTTACGGAATCAAGTTTCTGATATAGAATTATCGAGGATGATGCAGAAAGCCTTCGATGATCAGGCTATGTCGAAAAATATTGTTCACAAGTGGGTTTTGAGTTTCAAGCAAGCCGGGAACGTGTCGAAGACGAAGAACGTGAACGGATGAGACTCGCTTCTAAAATTAAAGATATAGAGACCTAGCAGATGAAATCAGCATATCGAAAGGCTCAGTCAAAATCATTTTGAAGGAAGATTTGAGATTCAAACGTGTTAAATCTCGACTGGTTATGAAATCGCCGACTCACATTAAATTGTTCTTCAATACCATTTCGCCAAAAACCTAAATCATATCGTCCACAACAACCACATCCACCGGATTAGGCGCCGTATGACTTCTGGTTTTTCAGCAAGCTCAAAAAACCACCAAGGATACCGTTCTGAGAGGATAGAGAAAATTCAAGATGCTACGAAGAAAGAGCTGAAAACCATACCTGAAACTGTGTCGAAAATTGGAAATATTATTTATATTAGAGCATTGCACAGGAAAGGGTTTCCTTCAAAGCTGATTAAATTAGTTTGAAAGAATAAACAAAGAATTATCAAAATACATGCAATTGTCACCTTAATTCTTGGACACAGTAGTATGAGTCGCGAATGAAAATAAAGGGTTTCATGTCAGTTGGGGAACATTATGCTTAATCCGAATCAGGGTTCGAAGTATCTTTCCACCATAATATACGTGTAAGCGAGAGCGTGGAAGAAGCGGCAAAAGGAGCAATCTGCCACGGCAGCGTTCGACATTTGTATCTGTCCCACTTGAATGAGCGATGCGTCCGCGTCAATTGTTTGTAGCAAAGATAATTGCTGCGATGAGGTTTAGGATTCATACACACACACGCGTGATATATTGTCAAATATTCGTGCTTCATCATTAAAATAAATAGCACTGATCCGCTAGTGCAGCGGTTGTAGGCTATGCTACAATTGATAAAATTATGACAATAAGTTAACAGAACTATTTCACGATCAGTAAAAATTCAATTACTTTATTATTCGAACGAAATAATTCACAAGCGTAGCTATGATTTCGAAAAATTCAAACATAAATGTTTAATTTTCCACATAACCTTAACTAACCTATCTGAACTGACAGGTTAGACGAGCCAGCCATCAAGGAAAATAATTTTCTTTTATTTCACACACATTGAGTCTAGCTTTATTAAAGCTAGAGTCACAAAAATTATGGTTTAAAAATTCGAAAAAATGCATTTAAAATTTTATAATTTTAAAGTTTAATCAGAGTTTATTCTTCTAACGTATTATTCAAAATTATTACTTTCTCAAAACAAATCACAATTGTGTCACGGTTTCAAAATTCCCGCTCCAGTTAGTACCTACAAACCGAACTGGTGGCGTTAGTCGCAATGGTTTACCAGCTTATCTCGTACGTTTCAATGGACGGTTGTCGGTGGTCTTGTTCTGTGCACGTGACGTAGGTTGTCAATTACGTCGTTCTTCCGACATATATTTGGTTGAATCTCCTGGAGTAATTAATCGCAATTTTGCGGATCTGAATAGGATTTTAACTGAAGCCCTGAGAGAAATCTTATCATGTTGGTTTGGTTTGTTCGTTGGTGAGATTTTTGCGCTTTAGCGGAGTGGCGTATTTTTTTTGTAAAAACGACGTGGGATTGGTGGGTTAACCTATGTTTGTCACGAGGTATTTTAGATTTTTGTTCGTATTTTTAGCATCATTCTGCTTCGAATTGGGAATTATTATTGTACCGTTGCGAGGTACTGCAGATTCTGAACTGTCTTCGAGCTGTTTGTATAGGCTGTCTTTGAATTACTGCCGTGGGAGCTGTCTTTGGGGACCTCCACCAGATTTCGCCATCTAAGATACCACACCTGTCGTCTACCCAGGGCGCATTACTGTGAGAAATTGTACTACGTTGGCCCAGGAATATATTTGAGCCCAGTTTCCATCTACGAGACTGTGAGAATAATATCCTTTTGTACTTCAGTCAAGCCACGACCTAGACTGTTATAGAAGGTTAGTCTGTAGAATTTAGTTAAGATTAATTAGTATCAAAGAGGCCCAATTCAGTGAATATTGTTTAGTACATAAAACCCGACCTATCGAGAAGGTCGCTTAGATATAAGTAAAGAGCTATTTGTAACGATTACCATCGAGGCTCTAAGTATATACCTTGGGGTGATATTACTGTTTGTTTAGTAAGAGATAAAGCATTATATCGAATATTCGGGTTGTGAAGTAAGAACTAGTTAGTGATCTACCTTCTGTAAGATACATCCTCGTTTGAGGGACCTTGTGTATTTCATTTGGGCTCATTATATTGTTAAATAATTGCTCTATATTCTTTCTACCAGCCACTACCTCCCGCTTGTGTGATCGGGCTCGTTTGGCATCCTGAGAGTGCGTTCGTTATTTTTCTGTCTTTTGCGACCCTGAGATCTTTAGTGTACTTTCCTCTTTTTTTTTTTTTGTATTATCATAAAAGAGAGTGGCGCCCCTTTATAAGTAGTCTCAGCTCTAGAGCTAGCCGAGGAGGTACTTTGTGCACTCTCTGGAGCCGAGTGGGTTTGGTGACAATTGAATTTGTGAAAATAAATTCCATCAACACAAATACGACGATGTCTGCTAAGGTATAATTGGTATTTTTAGGAAAAACCAACTGAATATGAAATTAGAATTGACGAATGTGCCTACTATGGCATGTTTGATAAAGGCAAAAGCACAATATCAGGATATGATGATGTTACTAAAGACATCCTACTTAATTTAAGTGATAAATAATTGATTCTATTATATGAACACTGTTCAAATCGATCCTTTTTCAGCTGAATGGAAACAGGGGATAGTCGTAAAAATATCAAAATCAAAACATGAAAGTAGAAACGTTAAGAACTACCGTTCCATTAATTTGATATCTGTGGTAGGAGAAACACTCCACTGTACATCTGATGTCGATTTTAGCTTAAAATGTTCAAGCTAACAACATAATGGGAAAGCACAGTGCAGCATTGTTCCTTGACATATGAGAAGCCTTCCACAGCCTCTGATTCAAAGGACTACTATATAAGTTGAATACCTCGAGATGCTTTGTCTATCTTATATGGTTGCTGAGAGACTATTTGATGGATAGCATTTTCCAGGTCACGTTGGGCAACTACTTGTCCCATCGCTTCAAAAGCGAACAAGGTGTACCACAGGGATCACCACTTGCTCCACTGTTATGCAAAATATACTGCTTTGATATCTAAGAACGCTGTACATTAACAGAAGGGACACTGTACCAGCTTCAGTTCTCGGATGACACGGTCTTCATCAGCCATAACAACGCCCTTTCAAAAACAATAGAAAACAATAAATGGTTACTGGACATACCAATATTGTGGAGAATGCGACTAAACCCAGATAAGTCTCAGTTCATCATCTTCATCACAGGATCACGAGAACTTGCCCAAACTGGTTATGGAAAACACATATAGAGAGCAAAGAAAGTGCAGAAATACCTTGGTGTGCAAATTCATCATAAAACTTCCTTCAAAAAACACCCCAACATAATGAAAAGGAAACTGACATACAAAAACTCAGGAATTTACCGAAAAATAGCAGAACACATATGCAGAACAATATGTCGTCAACTTTCAGACTATTGTCACTCAATATATCTCTCGGTGAATAGATCTACCACAAAGATCCTCCAAACAGCAGAAACCACATCCCAGAGGGGCATAACAAAAATGAGACACTCCAGAAATCCACTTCATAATCCCTCCAACAATTTTTTATACGAAATAGCAGGGTTCACACCTATTAACATACGAATGAGGGAGCTCTCCTAGAAATTTTCACAGCAAATGCATAATAGAGACATTTTGGGGATATTTTGTGTGAACAGAAACCAGAACAGAGGGCCAAGAAGAAAATTTCCACTCAATACTATATGGGAAGAAATACAGATATGTTCAACTATATATATATATATATATCAACAATACCAGTAGTATTATCATAATTATTAATAGATATAATTTTTTGTAAAATCTTAAAATCCCCACTTCCTGATTTTCAATAATTTGTAGATACTAGATTAGTACAGACTGAAGGACTGAAGGTCGATGGCCATTCCTAGGAATAAAGTAGTGTTATTATCATTATTTCAAATGAAAATAAAAACTGAAAAAAAAACAAATTGAAAATTTCACAAAGGGCCTTCTGTTCATTTCATTGGAGAATAATAATAAAACGCACTCAATTTTTCACCTGATTTTTTTACCATTATATTATGCAAACGAAAATTTTATATTCTCACATAAGTCATGAGAAGTAAACTGAGAAACAGAAAGCTAAGGAAATAACATGACAAATAATTACAGGTACACATCAGAGGTCGTTGGGAAATCACAGAAGCTCGAGATCTTGACAAAAATAATTTTTTCATATTCCTTAGGAAGACACAGGAAGGTAGCTTAAGTAAATGTCTAGAGCTCGAGTTGTAATCATTAATTCCGGAAGATCATATACTACGTTGTCCCAGGATTGGTCAGTCCCTGTACGAGGTGTTCACCCTGTCGCAGTCTACGGGATTAAGAGGTTTGGAGGAGCAACGAAATCAAGAATGCACACTTAAAAACCCAAAATTTCTTTCAATCTAAGGGCTTCGTCTAGCGTGCGTTTAGGTCGTGGCTCCTTGCGAACACACCTGGACAGAAATGACCTGGAAGACGTTGGAAAAGGAGTTAGCAAGTAAAAAGGTCATGGAAAGAGCATGAGGGCGCTGCGTGGTGACGATGGCAATCTCGGGCTTAAGGGTCCTAGGATATATGGTAGATCCGAGTAGGAATAAAATAAGTTTCATATGTTTAAAGGAATAACTCCTTTGTCATTCTTTATATACACGAAAAATGTTTCGATACGGCAATGTTGTTGCTACTTGGTTATCATCTGCAAAAAGTGGAGGCATAGACAACTTGACTTATGAATGAATGGAGGGGGTCTGTCTGAACGCCGCTTTAGTGATCTGACTCTGTGCGTAATTCTGTCAAAAATTACCATTTTTCCATGAAGTCTCCCAAGCATGGGTATATACCTGTTCTGTGTAGGAATTTCTAGGGAAGCTATTCATAATATTAGTGCAAGGGGAAACATTGCGGTTCAAGTAAACTTTCTAAGCTTGGACATTTTTGTAGGAAATCGTGATTTGGATCATTTTCTTTAGTGTTTTTTTTTTGGAATTTTTAAATATCTAAAAAGAGATGTCGACTGTTACGGAAAAATCGGTATTTATTTTATCTAGTTATAGCTAGAGATTGATAGATATATTGATAGGAAGATAGATAGTCCCCTCACAGAGACAGCATCTTCATGTAGTGTGAAGGCTTAAGTCAGCCAGGAGGCATAAAAGCTATGTCGGGTTGGTTTTTCCATACGGATGTGGTCCTAGGAAGAGCAGCGAAAACAAAGACTATCCAATTCCTTCCCTATCGCAAGATTCATCCCAGCCTTTCTTTACCCTGTAGATACCCAATATTCTGTTTGTCCTACCTCCGATGCTTTTTGGTTAGCCGAGGGCTAAGAAGTTCCGATACATCCCTCATTTACAAAAGATATTTAGGGACGAACAAACAGAGAAACAATTATGCCTTACTAGTACAATGTGAAGCGGAAACCTATCAGGAAACCCTTAAAACTATCAACATTGGTCTGAAAGAACTGCCCGCTGCAGAGGCCATACAGGGTATAAGATGCACCAAAGAGGGTAAAATGTTAATTTCCGTGGAAAGAAATTTTGAAAACACCAGAGAATCAACCGGAGCCCTCAGAAAAAAAAAGGTAACATCAATTACCACGTCCTACAGAACAACTGTGGAAAGGAAAACTGTATATTAGAGGTATGGATGCAGAACCCGAAAAGGAGGAAGTGAAAATAATAAAGACCCTAGGAGAGGAAAAGAAGAATATCCCTCATATAGGACAACAGCGTCCTAGCCAGAATGACACCTTAGCTATCGACGAAGGAATATTTGGATAACTACTAGGAAAACTACTGGAGAAGGAAAAGACAGAAGAAAAAATCCAGTTGATGCATTGACATAAGTGCTGGGCTTTTAATTATGACCATAATGCAAACAACTGCGTAGGATCGGATTGGAGCATGTTTCGCTAAAAGTGCAGTCTAGAAGACAATATTTCAAGGAACTGCCAGAACAACCAATATTGCAGCCTGTGCTCTGAAGACGGATACTCATCGAGATTTGGAAACTTTCCAACCTTCAGCAGGACCCTACTCCTAGCAAGAAAATATTCGAGTGACAACAAACCAGAGAGAAAACTGAGTTATCAACAAGAAGGAAATAAAATCCCTCCAGCGGCTGATGGTTTAGTCCCTTTGAGAAAACCTCGGAAGAGCAAGAGCCGCACAATACTTGGCGCTTGAGGCCGCAATGAAAAACTATTGGGATGTACTGGTGATATTGGAGCCAAACAAAAAAATTGGGAATACGGGGAAATTGATCTTGTACAAGAAAGAAGACGTGGTAGTAGTCAAAATGAAATAAAGACAACTGCGAAATGGACGACGACTTATGTTTCATCTGTACCCAGCAAGACAATCGAAAACATTTTTTTATGACCCTAAAAGATGGTAAACAGAATGAGGGGAGCTCAGGGAAGAACTCGGGGAGCTACCGGAGATGTCCGAAGTTATTTCGTTTATGCTGAACAATAGAGAACAACAGAATATTTAGCTATACCTGTAGTATCATTACAAGGAAAGAAATGGAGGACAGAAACAGACAAAGAAAAGATCAACAACAGCACAATTTTTTTTCCATAAACGGAAAAAAAGATTGATAGATAGAAGAAGGTAGAGAAGACTACTCGATGGTGACTACCGACTATTGCTGCAAACGCATTAGAAAACTGTACAATCCTATAAGAAGCATTGATGCACTCACTTGAAATCGTAAACAATTCCAGAACTTGGAAACTTTGGTTCATGACCATGAGCTTGCATAGTTTTTCGTACGAAATCGTCAATTTTATTCCGACCACTACTGTCGCATGTGGCTCCAATACTCCAAATCATGGATGAAACTACAAAAGGAACCATCAAACCACCTGAAACAATTATTATGCATTATGAGCTTAATATTGAATATATAGTATATGTAACAAAAATAGAAAATCACTGACGTGGGGTCAGAAGCTCTTGCGCGCTTGTTATCGAGTATTTTTCATACTCTGAAACATTAGGCATATCACTCTCTGTCACTAATAAGGAAAACTGGGAACTAACATCAGTGCTTTTCTACATAGATTATTCCACCGTAAATAAACAAATTCGATTCATTTTCCCTGATGGAAAATAAATTAATGAGTTCGACCGATGTCAATCGAATACGTATGTGTGAAAGCATCGAGGATTGAAATTTTTTACGGACTTTTCTCTTGTACGATTTCTCGAAAATTTTGTGATTATAGATCAATGATTTGGGGGCTTTTCAAGTTTTGATGGGAATGTGGCCTACCAAGAGATTGGAAATTTTCCGTAGTTTCCTTTTCGTCGGCCCTCGTAGTTTTAATGAACCTTGAGCCTTCAAAGAACGTAATTAATTAACTTCAATTAATGTGTTCAATGATTGTTTGGGCTATTACCATCATCTATTGTGGATGTAATGTTTTCCGACGTTTCGATAGACATCTTCTATCTTTGTCAAGGAGAAAACGTAAAAAACCTTTTGAAAATTATTAATTTTCAAAAAGTCAATATTGACAGAAGTCATGAAAGAAAATGAACAATCATTCAACACGAGCTCCATCATCAACAATATCTCGTCATCAACTTCAACTAATGTGATTCTTTGCCCTTAAGTAACTGAAAAAACGTTTGTACCTTCTGGTATTCAAATAAGACGAATATATTATTTCGTATGAAGTATTAAAAAGTAATTCTTGGACTTCCTCTTAAAATATAGAAACTCTAGGTCATCTCTTTAGGATGATAGAAAGTATACTGTATTCTTCATCAGGAAGTCAAACCCAATCGATTCAGTCCATTTTCGGCCAGATATTCGAAAATTACAGGCATTTGGACAAAACGATAGTTTACGCATAGCACATATAATTCAATTCGACATAACTTCAATGGAGATCATGCAATGACAATGCCAGCATCCAAAAACTGATTAAAATTATTACATATCAGTTCATACGATAACGGACTTATCGAAAATTCATTCTTCCATTAGGTATATGAAAGTAGGCAATGTACAAACCTAAAGGTTCAATGATAAACATTTCATATTTGAATAGATATAGTTTAGTTTGTTTAGTATAATATTATTTATTTTATATTATAGTAGAGTATTGTAGAATCCAATACAATCACAGATTTTAGCTACTTAGTTATTGTACTCAATGAATAAATATATATGAACATTAATAAAATAAAGATGTATTTAAACAAACATTTCAATTTTCAATCATGTTTGAAGGAATAAAATTATCTATAATATAAAAATGGATCGCAAAATGTGTTGGTAAGCGCATAACTCAACAACGCCTGCACCAATTTGGCCAAATCTTTTTTTTAAATGTTCGGGATGGTTTTTACTGCGAGAAAAATTAGAATTATTGCTGAAAATCCCTAAATATAGCCCATACAAATGATTTGTAACTAAAACGTAGTCAATTTGAGCTTTATTGCTATGCGTGTCGCATAGCTTAGTGGAATAAAGCCTTGACCTTTGACGTGGAAACCCGTCGTGTCGTAGGTTCAAGTCGGGCCTAGGAAAGGAATTTTCTAGCTTTCGGTATGCGGCCACTATTCACTGTTGGGTCTAAAATTAACAGTGCTGTGCCTAAGGTGGCGTAAGGACACAGTAACAAAGCCTACACAGAACACACACTGGTTAACCTAACTCGCACAAGCTTTAATTAGCTTCTGGGGGGTGTACATTGATATATGTATACCTAGGTAAACCAGTATAAACATAAACATAAACATAAAGTTCATATTAAATTACAAGCACTCACTGTTGTCTAAGCAATGTAGGTGTGTTCCTAACGTCAAAGATCATATCTATCAAAACAATGTGCGTGTGTGCGTTGGAGCAATGCATGACGCTTTTAACCAAGAGTTGCATCGAGAAAAACTGTATGATCTCAACGCTTTGAAAGAATCAATTCAAACAAATCTTCCACTGTTAAATGAACAACAGAAGTATGTATTTGAAACTCTTATGAAAGTAACAAATGATGAAACTGGAGGGATTTACTTCTTAGATGCACCTGGTGGTTCAGGAAAAACTTTTTTGATTTCATTAATATTAGCAACAATTCGCTCACAAAATAAAATTGCACTTGCACTCGCTTCGTCGGGAATCGCAGCAACTTTGCTTGAAGGTGGTCGAACAGCCCATTCAGCAATAAAATTGCCATTAAATATGCAAAGCAATGAAACTCCAACCTGCAACGTTTCGAAGAACTCTGCAATGGCAAAGGTTTTGCAGCAATGTAAATTGATTGTTTGGGATGAATGCACGATGGCACATAAAAAATCTTTGGAGGCTTTAGACAAAACCTTAAAAGATCTACGGAGCAATAATAACCGATTTGGTGGTGCAATGATTTTATTAGCAGGAGATTTTCGTCAAACATTGACAGTGATTCCACGATCAACGCAAGCTGATGAACTCAATGCATGTCTAAAGTCCTCCAATTTGTGGAAACATGTCAAAGTACTTCATTTAAGCAAGAATATGCGTGTCGAGTTGCAAAATGACCAATCTGGAAACATATTCTCTAAACAACTCATTGACATTGGTAATGGCAAATTTCCTATAGACATGTTGACTGGCTGCATTAACTTTCCTCAAAGTTTTTGTCAGTTAACTCAATCAAAAGATAACTTATTCAGAAGGTGTTTCCAGATGTTTCTCAAAATTACAGAAACCTTGATTGGTTGAGCGAACGAGCTATACTGGCTGCAAAAAACATAGATGTAAATGAATTAAATTTCAAAATTCAAGAACAAATTACAGGCGAATTGAGGATATATAAATCAGTTGATTCGGCTACTAATCAAGATAATGTAGTCAACTATCCACCGGAATTTTTAAACTCGCTGGATTTGCCAGGATTGCCACCTCACAATCTTCAATTAAAGGTTGGATCGGTGGTTATAATGTTGCGAAATATCAACCAACCGCGTCTTTGCAACGGTACACGGTTAGCGATAAAAAAATTACTAAACAATGTGATAGAAGCAAATATACTCAAAGGAAAGTATAAAGGAGAAGATGTTCTCATACCCTGCATCCCAATGATTCCGACTGATGTGCCATTTGAGTTTAAACGACTACAGTTTCCAGTGCGGCGTGTTTTTGCTATGACTATAAACAAGTCCCAGGGGCAATCATTAAGTGTTTGTGGTATTAATCTAGAAAACCCAAGTTTCTCACATGGTCAATTGTATGTTGGCTGTTCCCGTGTTGGAAAACCATCAGATTTGTTTATCTATGCGCCAGGTAATCAAACAAAAACATCGTATACCACAAAGCACTACAACGATAATAATAATTATTATGATTCACATGATTAACAATAAAGCGATTACTTATTTTTAAATCCTTATATATGTTTTATTTAATTATTTTTTATTCACAACGCCCTATCACCAGGGTGACGGTTCTGTTCAGGAGAATTTTTCAAAATACGTAGGCACAAAAACTGCCACATTACAAATCTTTTTGACAGGACGAAGTCGGTCGGGTCAGCTAGTTCAAGATAAAAGTGACTGAAATTACTGCTTATTTGTGTTTTAATTATTTCAATTCAACACTAGTTAATGATATATTGTATAAACTTTGGAATGACACTTACCCAGTAAGGCTCTGAACCCTTCGCTTGGAGGGGGACGGTTGTCTTTACCACTTATAGGTAACAAGCGAAAATCAAGAAGTCTCAAGAAGTTAGTCAATAATGAGGAATCAACGGACGTAAGAATTTCTCTGGTTTTGTTGCGAACTAGTTTTATCGAAGGTAGAACATATATCACTATCAAATTTCTCAGTTCTTCCGCAAACGGCATTGCAATCTGAAAATATGTCAAACGATACTTAGAGGCAATATTATTTACGAAACTCGAATATTTTCCATTAGAATAGTTTGGAACTTCTTGAACTGACCAGAAATATTTAAGATATTTTGTAAATATACAGTATGTCAATTTAAAAAACTTTCAATGTGAATATCTCTGATACTAAATAAGTTAAAAAGCAAATATGATATAAATGCTACTCGTATACAGGTAAGGTGAACCACAACCACTAAAATTACGTTTTGAAACGAGCCACCCCTCATGTCTTAAAATTCTGAAATAATTCTAAAATATTCTAGTGAAGCTGGTTGTGTCTTAAACATCATAGTTTGAGTGTTGGAAATTAGTTTGAAAATTGATCATTGTTTTTGTTTAACCCAAGATGGAATGCATCTTGAGAATATAATTAATCAAAATAGCACTTCATATGAACAGAGTTTCTTAATTTCAGTTATATTTTTTTTGACTTTGTAAAAATTCAGGAAAAATTCTTTGATTTAAGGTATCACAAAAGGGGTGGTGCCTCCGGAAACTTTAGGGTTGGGATGCTTGGATCCTAAGCGGTGGCTCATCCCATAGCAATTTTGGAATCATACTGAATTACGATTCTCCTCCTTTAGTTTCAGAGTTTTTTTCATAGAAATTCGTCAATTTGATACCATGTATCATATACTTATACACGGATACATACATAAAATTATCTTCTAGTTCATATTCATTTCAATCGTTATATTCAATATATAATTTCAATAATGCAGCGAACATAATCAAATTCAAAAAAGCCTTGTAGTACTGCCTAATTGTAGCAACCAGCTTTTGATTTATGTTCAAGAATTGAGTGCTCATGCGTTGAATTAGTGATATCTACGAAACATCTGTCATCTGTCAATAATTGTAAAATCCACTAAAACTTTATACATTAGCACATTTCATAACATCACAGATACATCTGATTGAAACTGAAAATTTGGATCTATTGCAATTCTTCGTATGAGATGAGAATTTTTTCTATTTCAGAATTGGTGTTGACATTAAGGCTGTACATCACCTTGCGGCGAAACTCGAATTTCGCTAAATGGCACCAAGCGGAAATTTCAAAGAACTGAAAACAGGCACGCCCATTGTACGAAATAGGACGGTCTGTACGGTATTTAAGACCCCTAATAAACTTTCTAGGTACTGTCGCCGGTGGGTAGGATCGAAACGGAATTTTTGTGGGTTTCGAAGAGAATGGTAAATACAGAGTTCATTCTATTTAGACCGGTCAATTGAGACCAGTGAAGTTACATAAATTCCCTACAAGCTGAGAGTCGGTGAAATTGTTCAAAACATAATTATGAATAAAATATTAGTTTCCCTGTATGGATAAATTTTATTCAAGAGGTCAAAAAATGCGGTGTTCACGATTTTCTGCAAAACGTCAAGTTTTATGTTAAAATTACTCCAGACAAATATTGTAGAACATATAATTATCTATAAAATGTGTATTAATATTTTGTTCCAAAGAGTCACCGTCAAAGAGTCACCGTCTTTGAGATATAACGGTTCAAAAAATTATAAAAGTTGTAATCGTCATAATATACATGATTTGGCCACGTATACAGGGTGAGTCAAAATTGTGTAACGAGCTATCTGGGGGTACATTGAAAAATAAGTATAGTATGATGGATAAACTCATATCCCAGAATGCATATTATGACGATTACAACTTTTATAACTTTTTGAAACGTTGTATCTCAAAAACGGTGGTGGCTCTGAGGAAAAAAAGTTGATACATATTTTATAGATAATATATGTTCTACAATTTTTCTGGAGTAATTTTGTGATAAAACTTGCCTTTTTGCTGAAAATCGCGAAAACGCATTCTTGACCTTTGACATTGACTTGAATATTTCCGTACAGCAGAATAATGAAAAACATCCAAATTTTTTCATAATTAGGTTCTGAACAATTGCACCAACTTTCAGCTTGTTGGAAATGTAACCCTGAATGTCTAAATTGACCCTATAATTATTTATGTGAATGTGAGTGATGCAAATTAATTAAAAGAATCTCTTGAATTTGTACATGGGGCGCTATACTACATGAAAAAAATTTATTCGGACAAATCTAATCAGTTGAAGAAGCATATAAAATTTCCATGTCTCCAAAACATTTTTCCTGGGCATATCAAACATGGGAAATAAAAATTTTTGTTTTTAAAATATATTATTTGGATTGAGGGAGCTGATATAATGCAATACATATTGAAACAAAATGTCCCTAGCTGAGGTTGGTGCACGGGGTACCATACAATTCTGCGTATGATACAATAGTCCAGGGAAAAACCTCAGCAGAAAAAACCCTGCCACCGTGTCAAAAAGTATAACTTTCTACGGGTGTAGAAACAGCAAATCTGAGATCACTTTCGTTACTTTCGCTAGATAGGACTCCAGCTGTTCAGGTAGAATATAATAATAATTTGTAATTGAAGGCATCGACTGCTTGGGTCATTAGCCTTGTACAGATTTGGACATTGTACATACAATAAGTTAATTTGAAATGTATAAATCAACTGTACAGAAATTATTGAAGTACATAATACTCAAGTACCTACAATAGATTTAGTCGGTGCTCTAGCATAGAATATTTCTGACTGGAGGTGCATCCAGTTCTACAGGGTGTCCCAGAAATCAACATCAAGCCGAAAACGGGCGATGGGCCAAGTCATGATAGTTAACAGAAAAATATAAAAAAATGCTTGTCATGCACCCTTCGAATTATGACTATTAAAAAAATAGAAAAACGGACACCCTGTAATGATCTTTCAAGTCCTTTTCGTGAAACTTTTTTGTAATTAAAACCATGAATGACCCTTCTTTAAAATACAATTCAATATTCAACCATAACTGCCTCAATTTTAAATTAAATGTTGGATTTTTGGTCACCACTTCATTTAAAATAATTACATCACCCAACTTTAACCGACTGTACCGTAAAAAAATGTACTACACTATTTCGGCAAGTAACTTTAAAATATTGTGCATTTAGTCAAGAATCCAAAATGGTATAATACTTGGTGGCCAAAAATCCAACATTTAATTTAAAATTGAGGCAGTTATGAGTGAATTTTGAATTGTATTTTAGAGAAGGGTTATTCATGGTTTTAATTACAAAAAAAAACGTTCAAATTGGACACTTGAACACCAATGAATTCTAATGAAAAAAAACTTAATAATATTTTGTTTTATTTTTATAGCACCTGCAATACATAAATTATGAGAAATTTTCATTTCACTTCATTATCCAATTTTCTCTTATAAACTATAAACCCGAAAACGGTTGAACCATAAGGTTGCGGTTTCCACTCAATTAATTTTCTCTTACATTGAGGCCGGTGGATCACTTTTTAATTTCAAACTTTTCATTGCAACCGATAAGCTGAAAGTATTTGAATTCTCTCTTTTCCTCCATTTTAACTATTAAAAATGGTAATCTCAGAATTCCGTCCAATCAGAGAGAACTCAAATCGGAAGGTCATAAAAGTGTCAATCATACCTGGGGTCATAAATGATCATAAATGAAGGATAAGATTCTATTGGCCCATCTGCCGTAAAGAGGTATCAACCATTGGGAGGCGGGCCAAATACAATTATTTAATACAAGAACGAGAATACCTCGAAAAATTGAGAAAATTGAAAAAAAAAATTTAGCTAATTTCAAAGTACAATGTAATACCGAACGACTACCTATGAGTTTTTTTCGATAAAATATTTCCTTGAGGAAATATTTGCATCTGAAGAGTATTTCAATTTTCAAAGTGTAATTAGCCAAAAACTATGCATCATATCAAAATCGGCGGAAGCTACGCACTAAGGAATACTCATACCAATGCTCACTCGAATTTTGAATGAAATCCGACAAACGGTTTATGCGTTATTTTTGAAGTAAATTAGCATTGAAATGGTATAGGCACAAAGAAGGTGATGTACAGCCTTAATTTGACTCCTTCTAATCAGGATTCCCTTCAATTTCAGAAAATTTTTCTTCTTCTGTAAAGCGAGAAAATATGTTAGGCGCCTTAGTCAAACTTCAAAGCACTTTTAATTCTTGATTGTGCCGTCTGAAGACTGACATTCATTTTTCATATCGGATCACAAAAAAGTCATTAAAGTTTTGTCAAAGAAGAACTAGCGAAAACAATTAAATTATATAAAATTCTATTTTGATGTACTTACGATATAAAATGTTTCGATATTCAAAATGATATGATGGATGAGTAACAATCATTATTTAATTATAAATATTTGGACAAAACTTGAAGAAAATTTCATCTGATAGAAATCTATGGACTAATGAAAAGGGAATATCATCATTGAGGAAGACAAAATTCGAATAATAATAATAATAATTAAGTAATGATTGCAGGATTTTGGACAAATTTAATGTCATCAAAAATTTAACACATCGCTAACGTTTCGAATCTTATGTGATTCTTCATCAAGGCTAAAATATCAAACAAATACTTAGGTATACCAAAATGGAACACCAGCAAAGTCAATTTAACACTCACCTCGTATTTCTTTTTTATTCGAAACGTTGGCGATGTGTTAAATTTTTGATTACATTAAATTTGTCCAAAATCCTGCAATCCTTACTTAATTATTGATATCATGGACGTCACCAGTAATAATCAGTAATAATAATAATATATATTTATCCTTTGAGACATATTTTCACATTACATGTATATGATTAGTCATAAAAGGAACAAAATACAATCATTCATTAATACAATCATCAAAATAATCTTTTACTCTATAAAAGCATTTTTGTATCAATAGATTATTCACTAATTTCTTGAACTTTATACAACCAAGAGATTGAATCGAACGTGGCAAATGATCATAAATTTGTATACTTTGATATATTGATGACATTTCAACCTTAGTAGTCTTGTGTTTGGGGATATAAAGTGTTGCCCCTCTAGTGCCCAATGGCCAGATGATCAATACGGATCTCTTCTACCAGTAGTTACACCGATTGAAAACTGCAATCGATCAGAAGAGATCAGATTACCAAATAAGAGAGGTGTTTGATTCCATCAAGACAACGCAAGGCCTCACCCGTCTTTAATGACCTGCCAAAAGTTTCGGAACCTTGGCTCGGAGGGTCTTACGCATCCGCCTCATAGTCCAGATCGGTCACCAATCGTTTATCATTTATTTTTGTCCATGTCTAATGCTTTTGGTGATGTAAAATTTTCCTCAAGAGAAGATCGTGAAAAATAGTCATATCACTTTTTTGCTAAGGGGTGCAAAACGTTTTACGAACGAGGCATAATGAAATTACCTTTTACGTGGCAATAAGTAACTGAGAAAATGTGTTCATATATGAGAATTAACGAATAATTGTAACTATGTTGAAGAAAGCCCAAACATTAGAGTGAAACTAATGGATTTATTTTAACCCACTCTAATAAATGTATTATGTCCTCAATGGTTGGACAGAGTTGAAGAAGATTGATAATTTATGCATCTCTTTGTATTTTAATAAATATTTCATTTGAAGAAACAATAAACTATCAACCTGTGTTATTAACACTAATAAATGTATTATGTCCTCAATGGTTGGACAGAGTTGAAGTAGACTGATAATTTATGCATCTATTTGTATTTTAATAAATATTTCATTTGAAGAAACAATAAACTATCAACCTGTGTTATTAACACTGTACATTATTTTGAAAATTTCTAGATAAATCCGTTGAAAATACTTTGTTATGTATAACAAAGACCAATAAGTGCAATGAGAATATTATCCACATGGACACCAACTTGATGACTCTAAATTTTGTTCCAAACTTTATCTGTGAAGCCATTGATGCAATACAAAATTATGATATAAGGTATTTTCCAAACAAAAAAATCTATAGGAAAATATGAACAATAAAAAAATATAATATTCTCAGAAATGATAAATCCAAGGTATTCGTGAATGTTTCGATAAAATAAAAGAATAGAATGCTAATGGTACTATTTAAAGTTATCTTTGTTTGAAGTGAAAACAATCTTTTTAATGATTTGAGTGCTCTATTTCTTTTCAGTTCAATATGCTACTTCTTCATAATCATCATTACATATTACAGCTGCTTTTCAGAATTGTTTGTTATGTTGAAACAATATATTTCTCATTAACTCTTTCCACCAATTTCCTTCTGTAACTATCAATCCAATTCCACTTGGATATTGGATAACTCATAGTTTTGCATTAGGAAGATAAATTAATTGTCTTTAACTTTCTAGTATAGTATACAACTAATAGTGGATAATATATATTATATCTATAGTGTCATGTCTAGAGGTAACCCAACTGATATTCTCTATTATTAAATATTACTTAAAACACTTCTGACCATTTATTTCGTCATATTCGAAATTTTTGATGTTCTATTAATATCCACTCATTCGTAATGTATAACTTTGAGCAATCCACTTTTAACAGGATTATTAATAGGAAAGGAAAATGAGGAGCCTGATCTAACTTAACAATATAAACAGTGATATGTGTCAAATTACTATGACACTCCAGGTGAATAAATTACTTGAACAGAGCATATAAATAATAAAAAGGTAACGCATATTTCAGTATCTCCATGATTCAACTCACCGGTGGAATTGTGTTCAACCAACAATTGATAAAGGGCTCCAATCCTAAAACGCTTGGCTCCAAGTAAACCATACCGCAACGAGAAACTGTAGCTGGTGACGCAACAGCAAGATCTGCCACTTCAAACATCATGGTCATGGTATCACGAAGCTTAATGATTTCCCCGCTACTCAAGCAGAGCTTTTTGTTGTCGTCCAATACAGTGTTCATATTCTCTATCCACACAGCGTCAACGGGTCCATCAAATATGTACCATCTTTTGTCTTTATTTTCAGCGACGATGCCTTCCCTGACTAGTGAAGGAAGTATTCCATCGGTCCTGGTGGTCATTAAAAAATATATCATTAAATCAATATATGGTATTACAACAGATACTTAGTCAAAGAATTAGACCAGTCGTAAATTAATCAAGTATGATGTCGTTCGCATCATAACATTCAGGCCGTAATGAAGATCATAATTATTATGATATAAAAAAAAGTAGAATAAAAGGGTGCCAACTGGAGAGTTTCAAAATTATCCAAAATCTCTCGAATAATCTTAAAAGAATCATCATGTTATAAAACCAGGCACCTAGGAAGACAGAGACAGAGTTGTTCGAAGTGAGAGTGGGACACACATTCAGCAAAAATCTGTGTATTCTTTATTCATTAATTGATATTTTAAGTGTTGTAATTAAATTGGTTATTGTTGAGGGAATTGTTATTTTCTTGACTGAATAACAATTTCCAAAAAAATGAATCCACAAATACAGATTTGTGACATTTAATGCTCGGTGATTCAGAAAGCGGTCTGACGTGGTGGTCAACGAACTCGCGATTTCTTAAGTGATCGGCGATATCGCAATGTCACATGAAAATCAATATCTCAGTGATTATTCAAGTGAAGTCAATGAGAGCCGTTTTGTAAGGATCGCTTTTATATTTTCTTAAAAAATGAGTATTTCGAAAAATGACTTACTCCTGCTCACTTTGACTTGAGATGTAGAGGGAACAAAAAAAAAATATTGTTTACATCAAATTAACGAAAAAAAAAAACACTCACGAAATCTTCCATGTTTCCGCCTTTCTCAACACATTTCTGTAGTGTCGATGATAAATAAGGTCGTCAAAAAATGATTGAAGGCGAAAATAAAACAATTATAAAAAACGAAATTGCATCTCTTCAACATAGGTATATAAAATTCAAACATGAATACTCCATAAAACAACAAAATACTTCAATGTCACGTGACCCAATGATACTTTATTAGCTCTTTGATGATGATTCCTAGAGGAATTCTTTGATTTCATCTTGAATGCGAGAACACCAAAAGCCTTCATGCAATCTGGCAACCTGTAATAAAATCTGATACCCATTTATAAGCACGACGTCTGAGTTTTTGTGAGTCTATGACGAGGAGTCACAAACCGATTGGCAGATATATTTTGGTAATTATTGAATTGACTCTGCCTCTGAAATTCGTTATGTCTTTTATGTACCAACATTAGGCATTCAAGTATGTAACGGAATGGTATGGTGGGTATCCCAAATCTCCTGAATAACTCTCTACTACTCTGCGTTCTAGGAACATGAGCCAGAGCTCTTAACGTCATCTTCTGCCTCCGAAAAACTCGAGTTACACACGAAACAGCACCTCTGATCGGGATATCATAAGTGATTAGACTATGAAATTGCCTCCTGCAATCCCACCAGAGATTCAATCGGTTTGACAACATAGGCAGCTGTCGCCAGCCTTTTGCATAACTCATCCACGTGTTTAAGCCAGAAAATACGGTCATCGATTCAAAAACCCAGCAGCATTCCAGACCGACAGTCTGCCTGATTTTTTGTGGTTGGTAAAATATTTTGGGCTTTTTCTTCGTTCTTTTTCAATTTATTATCCTCTAATGGCAAATCCTCCATATGTAAGTAATTCAATTTAGAAAAAAGTGAAGCGGTCTCAATACCGAACCCATCCCAGGAGAGATCCCAGTACTCGATGATAATACTTCCTTCACATAAATCACTTGATATATATCCCCCAAGTAGGATCTAATTACACCAAGAGCAGGCCCGAGCACTGCCAATCATTCAAGCTATCAATAACATAATATAATCGACGAGATCAAATGCCTTGCGTAGGTCAATGCAACTTATCAAAATATCCTCACCATAGTCAAAGGACTCAAAGATATATTCCAGAATCTCAACCATAGCTGTAGCTGTGGACTTTCCGCTGATGAATCCACGCTGATTTCTAATCAGTACTGATTTCACCTGTAGGAATTTACAGTCCCCTCTTTGTGAGTGATTCATAAATTTTTTCAATGACTAGCAGGACAAATGTGGTCCTGTCCTGTAGCCAGCACTGTCTTCTAAGTCGGCCTTTTTGTACACAGGAACAACCCTCGCCTTCTTGAGTTTTTTCGGAAATATTCCCTGTTTAAGGCATTTATTGAGTATAACACTAAGTGGATATGGCAATGGCTGGATACACTTCTTGATTAACTCCACCGAGAACTGGTAAACAACTTTAGAAAATGTATTCCTCATTCTTGAGACTGCTTATTTCTTTTAACGTTGTCTCGAAAAGAATCATAGAGCTTACTTCCCCCTTTACTTTCACCCAAATATTATTCTTCTCACGGTAATTTTGTGATTCAACATTTTCCACTAAGGTCGTGAAGAAAGAATTGAACTGCTCGGGCGTGAAACCATTCTTAGTGAAGAGTTTTCTACTTTTTAATTTCGAACTCATTATTTCTCAAGTGGTTCTGCGTTTCTTATTTTCTCTTGATATTTAGGTCTGCAATATTCATCAATCCCTTACGATATTGCTTTTTTAATACATTATATATACATCGAACGCGTTTTGATCTCTTCCCACCAAGCGATTGTATATGCCGCTTCCATCTGTTTTTGGCGCTCTTGTTCACCTGAACAGAGTGCTTATCAATTTGCCCAAATGTCTGTGACTTTCGAATTTTTGGGCAAAAGTGGTATCAATCGTTTTGTTTGGACCTACTGATGAATAATCCGTGGTCAAAATCGATTCTGTCCGTCCGTCCGTCCGTTCCGTGAACACGATAACTCTCGAACGGATGAAGTTAGAGAGTTGAAACTTTCAGAATAGGTTTGAGGTATAAATATCTCGGCTAAGTTCGTTATTCGGTCAAATCGGCCGAATAGGTTCGGAGTAACAAAAAATTTTTTTTCAAATGACACTGTTCAAATAAAATTTTTTTTATGGTGCAGTTTTATCAGACGTATACAAAAATACCACTCTCGACTTCGACAAGCTTATAGTTCTGGAGATATGATTTTTCAAAATTTAAATAATTGTAAGTGGTTTACAAGAGCGCCTAAGCCAACTGACCTCACGTCAGTGCTTTCTAAATTTTTATTTTCATCAAGTGAGAGCTCAAAACATCCATATCGTGATAACGATTGCCAGTCTTAGCTTTCAACTATTCTTCAGGAAAGCTTCTATGCCGAATATCATCCAAGCAATAGCAAACATGCAGACTCAACTTCTCATTCTTCCTTCCTATTTAGTGGTACCCTTATCGCTTGACGCCGCGTTCAAAACTGAGTGGCGCTCATGAATTGCTTCCAGTATGGCAGGATTGATTCAATGTTGGATCCTCTAGTCGGTTAAAGATATATTGTCATCAAAGCAAGCTATGAAAGTGCAGTCGGTTACAAAAAGTTACTGAAATGATCAGTGCTCGAACCATGGAAATGAATTATAATTTCGTTTTTCACCTTTATTTTCCTGGAAGTACATAAAGCTAATAAAGAAATAAGCTGCTACTCGAGATGTTTCTATTTAGTTCATTTCAGAATTTGTTGACCAGTCCTCAATAGAAAAATCCAGTTTATAGAGATTTTCAATATACAATAGAAGGAACAGCGTAGATAATTTAATTTCCTATTAATACCCTGAATGAATTCACATTCAAACTTTTTGACAATTTTCTCTTTAAAATATGAAATGAATTGAAATCGGTAATGTAAAGACCTGGTTAGTGATGTTAATCAAGTGCCTCTTTTTTTTTCTTCAAAGTTCTTCGAATAGTCCTCCAAGAAATCTCACATATTGTGGCCAATTCAATCAGCAGAATACATTTCGAGACACGATTAATTCTAGCAGTAATAGTTTCTTAGGAATCACAGTAGCACCTATATATCAACTGTTTCGCGTATTATTATTGATAAACGAAAGATACAGTGAATAATTTCAATTAGATATGGAAATACTCGAACCAAAGATCAACATTTGCTACGCTCAAATTAAATAATATCAACAATATGTAAACATTTGAAAATCATCACGTCGATAACCGAATTATAGTTTTGCAGCAGCCAGTGATTTTTAGTACGAACAACTTAAATTTTGCATAAACTCAGACAAAATTCCAAAAACTTCACTCTCCTTTGTACGGGAGTGATCTTAGCCACAACCACAAAACCGATAAAGATCGCACACACGATTCGACTTATATATGTCAGGATGCGAATATATAATAAATCTATTCGAAATGTTTCTTGAATTATTGTTATTCACTGTGGAACTAATGTGGAATATGCTTTGAATTTCCCAGAAAGCTTATCCAATGAATTAAGGAGAGGAAACTGGGAAATTCATCTATGTCGAGATACAAGGAGCGAAGAAAATCGATATATTCGAAATTTGCACTGAATGTCGATGATATACAGGACAAAACCGATTTCATCTAAAATTTTGAACTTTTTGAATATTCATAACACCACTTACTACCCCCGTAGCACGTCACTCACTGATGTCCATTTTTTTTTATTTCGTCTGTGAGCTCGTATATATAATAGATGCATAATCCAATTGCTTTTTCTGCATGACAAAACCGATTTCATCGAAAATTTTGAACTTTTTGAATATTCATAACACCACTTACTACCCCCGTAGCATGTCACTGACTGATGTCCATTTTTTCTTATATCGTCTGTGAGCTCGTATATATAATAGATACATATTCCAATTGCTTTTTCTGCATGACAAAACTGATTTCATCGAAAATTTTGAACTTTAAGAATATTCATTAAACTATTTGCCACCCCCCGTAGCACGTCACTGACGGTTGTCCATTTTTTCTAGTTCCGTCTGTTAGCTTGCTTCAACAATAGAAATATAATCCAATTGCGTTTTTTGCCTGACAAAACCGATTTCATTTTCTCACCATTCGTGTGTCTGTAGGTCGAATTCCCCATACAGTTGTCCCATCGTTATTGACTTCGGATTCATCACATATGTCTTCACTGCTTCAAAAGGATAACCACTCGGTTGTGGTTCCCCTTTCAAAGCTGTCATTGCTTTCTTCAGAATTTTATAACACTGAAAGAAAAAAATTGAATTCAATAATGTTAAAAAAATGAGTTCAATGATTAGCATGAACAAAAGAAGCCACATTGAATATGCTATGCAAAAGTACAAATCCTATAGATCTATGTTTATGAAATCTAATCTATTTCGAGATATTATCGTAAATGGAGCCCGTGTTGAATAATTATTTGAGCTATTTTTGTCAAAACAGTTATAAATATTATTAATATTAACATAAAAACATTAAACTTAACTTTGCCCAATGCTTTTTCGTACATAATCTACAACCTTTCGAAGTTCAATACACTTTCGACGAATTGCATCACAACATTCCTGAATTCTGTTAATTAGTTCTTCTCAATCATTAACGCGATTTTTATACACATTTTCTTTCAAAGTACCCTAAACATAAAAGCCTAATGGGGTAAGATCAGGGCCTCTAGATGGCCATCTCACAGGACCATATCTTCCAATCCTTTTCTCCCCAAAGTCCCTCACAATTCGACCATTATGGGCAGAGCATCCGTCCGTTTGAAAATAAAGTTCATATCTATCCGCGATGGGAATATCTTCAAGAATTATTATTAAGTAAATTCATTGGAATTAAGGCAATCGGGAAGTATTACCGGCCCGAATAGCCGCCCTCTTATCAATCCCAACCAAACGTTGACAGTCGCATGTGGATTTTCCGTTTCCCATATATGGGAATTTCGTAAATGTATTATTCCACTTTAAGTGAATGTTGCCTCGTCTGTCCATAATATTTGATCACATCCCCACTCTTCCAACGTATTTAGGTAACACCTACAGAATTCTAATCTGACCTCACCATCCACAGGTAACAAATTCTGGATTTTATTTAAATGATACGGGTGTAAATTATTTTGTTTCAAAACTCTATGTGTACTCTATGTACTGTGGAATGGTGAAGCCCTAATGTGGCACCAACACGCCGAGTACTTGTAGTGGGATCTTCTCTAAAAGCGCGAAGTATTGCTGGTGCTTGCATCCAGTACTGATAGTCCAAGATCCCGGTGCCCCCAGACGTTACTTATTTTCTCATAAGAAATATAAATGGGATAAAGTAGTGTTAGTACGTACTTTGAGTGTGTGCATACCTGCTACCTTGGGTCGACGGCCAATTCATAGGTACCAGGTGCTAAAGGTAGATAAATACAGTACTGATTTTTCTTAAATTCTCAGTGCTGATTTTTACATATGTTTTAGATATTGTTGTTAAAAATTAATAATCATTATTGCCAGACACTTTCCATCGGCGCTTACCCTTACCAGACGCTTTAAAGCTTCAAAAAAAATAACATATTCTTACTTATAATCTCATTCTTGATTTTTATGTATAATACTTGGGGAACTATTTGAACACCCCTGGTCAGCAGCCAGACCAATTGGAGGGGTCAAACATCCCCCCAGACACACATAAAGTGTCGCTAAAATTCTGTTCTGTTCGATATAATCAAGAGAGATTAAAGATTCGTTACATACAAAATCGAATCTGAAGATTACAAGGTATTTTAATATGATCTGGGTTGAGAAAATTTTATAAATAATAAATATAAGTTTCTTTAACCTATGTTTTACATCTTATCATCGAGTTAAATTGAATACTACTATTTAAAAAATTCATGTTTATTAAATCTTAAAATTATACAAAGCTATACATGTCTTTCTTCTTTCGGATTATTTGTAGTTTGA